>PVIU01006587.1:5916-23404 GCA_004026605.1 Ondatra zibethicus
GTCCCTATGCTCCCAATTTACTCAGGAGATCTTGTCTTTTTCTACTTTCTACTTCCCATGTAGATTAGATCTATGTAAGTCTCTCTTAGTGTCCACATTGTTGTCTAAGTTCTCTGGGATTGTGGTTTGTAGGCTGGCTTTATTTGCTTTATGTTTAAAAACCACCTATGAGTGGGTACATGTGATAATTGTCTTTCTGTGTCTGGGTTACCTCACTCAAAATAATGCTTTCTAGTTCCATCCATTTTCCTGCAAAATTCAAGCTATCATTATTTTTTTCTGCTGTGTAGTACTCCATTGTGTAAATGTACCACATTTTTTTTAATTCATTTTTCGATTGAGGGACATTTAGGTTGTTTCCAGTTTCTGGCTATGACAAACAAAGCTGCTATGAACATAGTTGAGCACATGTCCTTGTGGCACGATTGAGCATCCTTTGGATATATACCCCAAAGTGGTATTACTGGGTCTTGAGGAAGGTTGTTTCCTAATTTTCTGAGAAATCGCCACACTGACATCCAAAGGGGTTGTACCAGCTTGCATTCCCACCAGCAATGCAGAAGTGTTCCCTTTTCCCCACAACCTCTCCAGCATAAGATGTCATCAGTGGTTTTGATCTTGGCCATTCTTACAGGTGTAAGATGGAATCTCAGAGTTGTTTTGATTTCTCTGATGACTAAGGATGTTGAACATTTCCTTAAGTGTCTTTCGGCCATTTTAGATTCCTCTGTTGAGAGTTCTCTGTTTAGGTCTGTTCTCCATTTTTTTTATTGGATTACGTGATCTTTTGGTGTCCAATTTCTTGAGTTCTTTGTATATTTTGGAGATCAGACCTCTGTCTGATGTGGTAAGGTTAGTGAAGATCTTTTCCAATTCTGTAGGCCGTCGTTTTGTCTTGTTGACCGTGTCCTTTGCTTTACAGAAGCTTTTCAGTTTCAGGAGGTCCCATTTATTAATTGTTTCTGTCAGTGTCTGTGCTGTGCCAGCCCTATAATAATGACAAGACTTGACAGCTCAAGGAGGCAACAGAGCACGGTCATAAAGAGAACAGAGTCCCGAGTCTCCCCAGGCTGGAATTCTGATTCCACCACTTACAAATTGTGTGATGTTGAGCATACTGCTTGGTTTTGTTGTGCTTCCATTTCTTCCACTGTAAGGCATAGATGCCAGCTGCATGCACTTTAAAGGAACCTGATAAGAATGGAATAAATCAATAGACTGTGAAGCATTCGAAACAGTACCTGGCATGTAGTGAATACAACAGAAGTGCTAATTTTAAAATATAATAGTGTTATTAATTCTTTGAGACGCCTCCCCTAACTCCTATACCTCCCAGATCCATCTATCCTATTCCTTTCCTTCCTTTCATTCTTTCTTTTTTGAAACAGTTTCTCTTTGTAACAGCCCCGGCTGTCCTGTAGACCAGGCTGCCTCAAATTCACAGAAATCTACCTGCCTCTGCCTCCCGAGTGCTGAGATCAAAGGTTTGAACCACGATGCCCAGTCCTTTTCTCCCTCTTCTTCTCCTTCTTCTCCTACCCAATAAATCCAGTTTGTACTGCCCAAATACTCATGGATGGAAGGAAATGCTATTTATTTATTGAGGCAGATTCTCTATGTGACTCTGGCTGGCCTAGAACTTATTCTGTAGACCAGGCTGATTTCAAACTCATAGAGATCCGCCTGCCTCTGCCTCCTAAGTGCAGGTTTAAAGGTGTGTGATGCCATGCTCTGCTATTAATTTTCGATGCAATATTTGAATTAATTATTTGAGAAGTTCATATATGTATATAATGTATTTTGATCATAGTCACTCCCACTTCCCCCTCCACTAATTCCTCCTGAGTCCATCCGTACTGCTCCGCCCCTCCTCCCACCTTCTTTTTATCACATGCTGAGCTCAATTTGTATTGCCCATACAGGAATGGGTGTGGTTTTTGTTGTTGCTTTTTTGAAGATGCAGTCTCATATAATCCAGCTTCACATTTACTTTTTTTTTTAACCAGATCTAGATGTGACAGCTTCACGTTTACTGTGCGTAGCTGATAACCTTGAACTTCTTTTTTTGTTTGTTTGTTTGTTTTTGTTTTTGTTTTTCTGAGACCGGGTTTCTCTGTAGCTTTGGAGCCTGTCCTGGAACTAGCTCTTGTAGACCAGGCTGGCCTCGAACTCACAGAGATCCGCCTGCCTCTGCCTCCCGAGTGCTGGGATTAAAGGTGTGCGCCACCACTGCCCAGCAACCTTGAACTTCTGATCCTTCCAGTTCCACCTCCTGAGCGCTGAGACCTCAGGGCAGCCCTCCTGGTTTATATGGTGCTAGATCCCAAATGCGAGGCTTGGTGCATGCCTAACGGGCAGTCCACCAGTGGCACTCCATTCCCGGCCGCCTTCTGTGGTATATGTCTTCTACGGAGAGGACAGAAGCTAAGGCATAGCCTATATATAGGCTAAAATTCCTGTCCAACGGCAGAATTGTGCAGACTGCGGCTGTAGCTGGGGACACAGCATTTGCTGTGCGAGGCCCTGGGTTCCTTGCCGAGAGCTAGGAAAACACAAACGTCACAGGTGTTTCCTTCCTCACTTCTCCCCACCAGTATTGGTATTGAGATGAGGCACAGGGGGAGCCTCCAAACTTCCTCAAACCAGAAACTTTTAAGTTAAATTTAAAAAAAAAATCATGCACTCAGGAGCCTGAGGCAAGAGAATTATGTGTTGGAGGCTAGCCTGGGCTATGTACTAAGTTCAAGACCAGTCTAGACTACACAGTGAGACTCTGCCTCAAACAAAAATATTACCCAGGTTGGGAATGGTGATGCACCCCCTTAAAAACACTTGAGAGGGTAGGTGGATCTCTGTGAGTTTGAGACCAGCTTGGTCTACATAGCAAGTTTCAGGCTAACCAGAGCTATATTGCAAGACCTTGTCTCAAAGAATTAATTCATAAAAATTCATTAAAAAAAAAACACGAGCTCAGTGCTAAAACACTTGCTTAAGCATGCGTGAGTCCCTAGGCTCCATTTCCAGCACTGCAAAACAAAACAAACACAACGATAAAGTTCATAGTTGGCTAACATTTTTCTGGGGCTGCTCTTACAGCCTGATTATGCCTCTGGGGTGCTGGGAAGAATCCTTGGAGAGTTGCTCCAACAGCGTCTTCTGGGAAGAGTTGTTCTGGCAGCAGAGCTGAGCTAAGCCCTCAGCTTCCCCAAAGATGTATGCGCGGCTATGGCAGTGGGCCTAAGGTGACATGCAGCCTTGCCCAGCAAGGCATCAGTCTGGTATCCATCAGAAGAACTCTCTCAGCCAGCATGACACTCTGAAACCAGAACCCAAAAGGTGCCCTGTCCTCTTTAAATTTGGGGCTGCATTGCCACCCTGACCCCTCGTAGCCCGACACAAATAGCCTACCTTCCAAGTGACATCGTCCTAGAAGGACTTCTGCAGTCAGCTCTCACTTGGTCAGATGTCGGAGGTGAGTCTGTAGGAGAAACTAGAGACTATCAAATAGGAAGGCTTTAGAGTTTCAAGAGGGGGCCTTGACAGCCCTCCACGTCCCTTAGAGGTTTATCCAAGTATCCTGATGTCCCTGCTCACATACAAATGCATTCCCTTGGATGCACTGCTCAATCAGGGTTGGATCTAGGTGTACAAAACAGCTGGAGTTCAGAGGGTACCCTGGGGCTCAGATCTTACCTACACATGCTTTACTGTGGTTCTGAAGAAATGGGGGAGGGGAGATAGCCCTAACAACCAGTATACACATGTGCACTCAGCAAACGTTTGTGGGGTGCTGTTATGAACAAAGTCCTGTACCACGTATTGAGGGAGAGGGAAGAGAATACAAGGATGAATCAAGCATATGCAGTGCCCTTCTGAACTTTGTCTTATGACAGCAAAGCACTCTCTATTCTCCATCCTCTCTATATAGGTATAAGATGGTCCACTAAGTAAACATATGACAACCTGAGTTCAGTCCCCAGATCCCACAGTGTAAGGAGAGAATTGACTCCTGAAAGTTGTCCTCTGTCCTCCACGCACACACACACAGTGACACTACTGTGCTTGCACTCATGCTGTGCACACATTACATATACGTGTGTGTGTGTGTGTGTGTGTGCGCGCACGCACAAAGGCGTTGGGACTAAACATTAATAGTGGCAATGCAAAAGATTATGAGATGTTCCTTATACTATTTAAGTCTTGCAATGTTGTATCAATCTGAACAATATATCTGTATGTATGTACACACACACACACACACACACATATGAGACAAACTCGTTCATTGATTTGACATTCACTGAGCACATACTCTGAACTGGGTACTCTTAGGTGCTGCGGATACATACAAGAGAAGAAAGAGAATCCTTTACCTTTTTTTTAAAACATATTTCTTTTTTTAAAATATTTATTTATTTATTGTGTATACAGTGTTCTGCCTGCATACCTTTATGGAACTTAGAGCCCAATGAGAGAGGCATAGAAATAGGAAAGCAATTATGCCACAGGGGTGACAATAGGGGTCTGCAGACAAAGCCTGGGGAACAAGCAAGGGATAGTAATTAACCAACATGTGGGGAAAGTCCTTAGGAGCCTAGATCCCTGCTGTTGCCGCACATGGCTGCTGCGTGAGTGAGTGGTGCCCCCTACAGTTGTATACTTCAATTTATGCCTTGCTCCCAGACTGGAGGATGAACAAGACTTGGCTTAGAACCAAAGGTGGTCCAAACTGGCTGGAGTACAAAGGTCAAGTGGTAACTACAGATGGGGTGTGGAAGTTAGAAACACATTATTTTGCAAAGATAAAAGACAAGAGTGGGCAAGAACTATATCAATGGAAACTAAGTCCGGGCGGGGTGGGGGGGGGAAGAAGGAGAATTCTGCCTGATTTTTAAGTAACTCCCACAGATTGCTTATTATGTGCCAAGGGAGGAAAATGTAGATAAGCAGCAGAAAAATTGTGCACTATTTTTTTTTTAAAAAAAGATCTTATTTTTATTTTGTTATGTATATATTTGTATATCATCTGTATATGGGTTTGTGCATGTGCGTGTTGGTGCCCACAGTGGTCAAAGGTGTCAGATCCCCTGGAGCTACAGTTACATACAGTTGTGAGCCACCCAAGGAGGATGCTGAGAACTGAACCTGGCCATTCTACATTTTTAACTGCTGGGCCATCTCTAAAGCCCCCACTACTCTTAACTGGTGATCAAACTGACCTCATTAGCTAGGCATGGTGGCTCACATGTACAATTTCAACAGTTTGGAGTTCAAGGCCAGCCTTGCCTATGTAGTGAGTTCCAGGTCAGCCTCAGTTACAGAGTGATAACCAGTCTCAGAAACAGAAAAGGAAGGGAGGAAGGAAGGAAAGAAGGAAGGAAGGAAGGAAGGAAGGAAGGAGCAAGGGTGGGAGAGAAGGAAGGAAGAAAAAGAAGAAAAAAAAAGAAACATGGGCATTACTGATGAAACAGATACAGAAGAAATAAATGTGAAGCAGAGATGCCTTGTTCCAATGTAGTCAGAAAGCGCCACAAGCTCAAAATGCTAATGGGAAAGACAGCTATAATCTTCAAGAGGAATTCTCCTTTTGTTATAAAAGACCTCAACTATGCATGCTATCAATATGTTCCACATTAAAGAAGTTAAACAACTAAATTCAGAGTCTGACCACAGTATAACTCCTGTCACTGGAAGAAAATCTTCTAGGGCTGGAGAGATGGCTCAGAGGTTAAGAGCACTGACCGCTCTTCTGGACCTGGTCCTGAGTTCAGTTCCCAACAAGCACATGGTAGCTCACAACCATTTGTAATGAGATCTGGTGCCCTCTTCTGGCCTGCAGGTGTGGAGGCTGAACACTGTGTACATAATAAAGAAATAAATCTTAAAAAAAAAAGAAAATCTTCTAAAGGACACACTTGTGTCAACTTAAGAAATTGCAGTCAGTGGGGCTGGAGAGATGGCTCAGTGTTTAAGAGCACTGACTGCTCTTCCAGAGGACCAGGGTTCAATTCCCAGCACCCACATGGTGGCTAATAACTGTCTGTAACTCCAAGATCTGACATCCTTACACATACATGCAGGCAAAACACCACTGTATATAAAATGAGAATAAATAAATTATTTTTTAAAAAGAAATTGCAGTCAGTACAGTTGATTAAAGCATTGTAAGAGTTACACTTAGGAAACTGGTACTTACATAAGATTGACTATGTAAAATGAAATCTCTATTCTTTGTTGGTGGTGTTATTTGTTTGTATGCTTGTTTGTTTTGGTTTTTCGAGACAGGGTTTCTTTGTGTAGCCCTGACTGACCTGGCACTTGCTCTGTAGACTAGACTAGCCTTGAACTCAGAGACCTGCCTGCCTCTGTCTCCCGAGTGATGGGATTAAAAGCGTGCACCACCACTGTCTGGCACCGGATATCTCTATTCTTAAGAAACACACATAGGAGAGGTGGTTCAGTGGTTATGAGCATGTACTGCTTTTCCAGAGGACCCAAGTTTGATTCCCTCTAACTCCAGCTCCAACGGCATCTGACCCCTCTGACTTCTGTGAGCACCTGCATTCACATTCACAGACAGACAGACAGACACACACACACATATAGTCTTTTTTTTCACATATAGTCTTTAAAATAATAAAAATAAATATTTTAAAAAAG
This sequence comes from Ondatra zibethicus, assembly GCA_004026605.1. NCBI lineage: Eukaryota > Metazoa > Chordata > Mammalia > Rodentia > Cricetidae > Ondatra > Ondatra zibethicus. The sequence continues at coordinate 12,577 of PVIU01006587.1, forward strand.
AAACACATATAGAAGAATAGGGGTAAAGGACCATAGTCTATACAACTTACTCTCTAATGTCTCCAAAAATTGTGTATGTGTATGTGTAGGATACATATAAAATGCATATACAGTGTGTATATATTGCATGTATGTGTACACACACATAACATTAATATAACACACATTCATCTGTAGTAAAAGGAATGGGCTGCAATCCGCAGCCTGGCACCAATCTGTTGTAATGAGCTTAGCCACCCAGCTAGCTTAACCCCTGAAATAACCACACAGAAATTTTATTAATTAAGTTACTGCCTGGCCCATTATATCTAGCCTCTTCTTGGCCAACTCTCACATCCTGATCTAACCCATTTCTACCAATCTGTGCAACACCATGAGGTTGTGGCTTACCAGGAAAGATTCTAACCAGCATCAGTCTCAGACAGGAGTTTCATGGTGTCTGCCACACTGCCTTCTTCCCAGCATTCTGTTCTGTCTACTCCACCTATCTAATTTCTGCCCTATCAAAAGGCCAAGGCAGTTTCTTTATTTAACCAATGAAAGCACCACAAATACAGAAGGACCTCCTACACCATTCGTCAAATGTATATGCAACCTTATGTGAGTGTATATATTTGTGGGTTTATTTATATTTCTATTATCATGTCTGCAAAGTGAACAGAACGTGTAAACACAGATGGCAAAGACAATGGGATTAAATGTTAACAGAAAGTGACCATAGGAAAGATTATACTATTTTAAGCCTTGCAATGTTTTATAAATTGGAATTTGTTCCTAATTAAAGGATCTTTAAAACATGGCCAGACATAGGCTACAAAGGTTCTGGGTATGGAGGGAACGAATGGGGTGAAATGAAAATAAGCTGGGTGTAATGGCAGAAGTGGGCAGATCTCTATGAGTTTGAGGACAGCTTGGTCAACATAGTGAGCTCCAGGCTGGCCAGGACTACACAGTGAGACCATGGTTTAAGGGGGAATAATGAAATCAAACAGAGAAATGGAAACAGTGAGGAGATGCTGGAGGTTCCTACACCGTGGTCAGAACCTGAACTTCTGGAACAGTCTATGGTTCAAGGGAAGGGCTGCCCTCAGAAGATGAACAAAGCATCACTGCCAGGGCAAAGGGTGCATCGTGATCATTTTCTGAATACCTGCCCTGTTTGAGGCATATCACATTGGAGGTATCAAGATAAGGAAGGCACAATGGGCTAGGCAGTGGTGGCACATGCCTTTAATCCCAGCACTCAGGAGGTAGAGACAGGCAGATCTCTGTGAGTTTGAGTCCAGCCTGGTCTACAGAGTGAGTTCCAGGACATTACACAGAGAAACCCTGTCTCAAAAATCAAAACAAAAAAATATATTTTGAAACATAATCTTGTCAAGTTGCTCAGGCAGGCCTTGAACTCATGATCCTCCTGCCTTAGCTGAGATTGCAAATGGGTGCCACCACAACCAGCTCTCGACAGTGATTTTACAGCATCACTTTAATTATTGCTATCCATAATCATAAGGACAATGAGAATCAAGGGTCCAGACACTAAAATGCAGAGTCATGACTTTCTGTAGACCCCCATCTTAGGCCTCCACTCTTCCAAATGCCCTGAAAGCATTGGCAAAGGCATGTGCTGGAAGACCGTGTGAAGGCTGGGATGTGTGTGTTGCGCAGTTCTTGGCAGCCAGCGAAGAGCTTCTAATTTCTGCTGAGGTTCGAGGCTTGCCTTTCGGAGCGTTACTGACCCCTTACCATCTGCATCCTCACCCTGCTCACTTCCCATCCTGTGTGCTGCATAGAGGGCAGCGCCACCCTCCCAGCTGCACAGGATGTTCTCGGACTAACGCCAAGAGCGAATCACGCCCAATCAGCACTTCCGCCAGTCTCCGGAGACACCCGGTGCAGCAGTGTGCCTGGGAGGGGAAAGACTGGGAGAAAAATTATTGGCATCTGAGCTTCCTGGTTACGGAGCATCTGGCTCATAAAAACCTGATTGATTGTGTGTGTGTGTGTGTGTGTGTGTGTGTGTGTGTACTAGTGAGTGGGGGGGGGAGGTGTTGAGGTTCCTCTTCCTCAAATAGTAGTGAAAAAGGGCACTCCGTGTCCAAGATGACAAGATGAAGGCTCCCCTGCAGGACTCACACTGTGCTTTGCCAAAAAGAAATCCTGACTTGCAGCCAGGCCTGGACTGGTTGATTCATTCAGTCACCGGGGGCTGATCTTTGTACTGAGTGTGTAGGGTGGACCTGGGGACTATGCCAAGGGAGAGCTTTCAGCCTAGGTGCCAACACTGAGCGCTCATCTGGGCCGTAACCTGGCCCGAACTGCGCTGGAGTGATCACACTCCATCAGTTGCCCAGGGGTTACCTAAGGAGAACAGACATGGAGCCTTCAAGTAGACAAAGTTCATACAAAGCCTCCACACAGAGCATGGTCAGAATGCTGGGTGGTTTTCCACCAAGAAACATTAGGCCAATCCTGGCTCAGTCAGCAAGAGGCCCAACTATGGATCCCAAATTTCATGGTTACCCACTCCTGCCAAACATAACCAAGGCTTAAAACGTAGACTCAGACAGACATGCTGGTTCATACCTGTAATCCCAGCACCTGGGAAACCGAGACAGGAGTTCTGTGAATTCCAGGCTAGCTTGAGATACAGTGCGACCCTGTTTCAACACAGCAAAAATGAAACAGAACAGAAAGGTACTCTCCAAGGGCAAACATGGAATCACCCTCAGAAGTAGGTTCCTGGGCTCTGGGTAACACCTTCGAGACAGAAAAAAGCCTCGCATACCTCCTGCCCTGTGGCCTATGGTCTTCAGTACTTCCAGCCTCTCTGGAAAGCCTTCAGCAATCGATTACAGCCCAGCCTGGAGCACAGCCAAGCGGCCAAAGGGCTAAGCCCCTGCACTCTCCACTTCCTCCTACATCTTTCTTCTTCCCTTTAGGCTTGAGTGCTTGCCAGATATGCCTTCCAGAACGAGGGCAAGTGTCTGACCCAGTCAGAAAGGGACCAGAAACCTATGGGAGGGAGGACCATTGGTGCCAGTTGATGCCCAACACCCTAATACAGGGTGGCGATGATGCCTTGGTGCCAGCTAAGGTCAACTCTAGAATCTAAGCTCTGTCATCTAAGGCAGTTGGCTGAAGGAGCCTGAATGAGTGGTAAAGGGAAGATGGAGCAGGAAGGGGGGGTCACTGGGGATCCAGGAAAGCTGTTGGCTCGGAGTGTGCCTTGTTCTCCTGACCCACGGCAACTACATTTTTCAGAAATCGTGTTAACCAGTTAAACACAGTTTATATATTAGTTAAATATACACGAGGGCTGGCTCATCAGGTAAAGTGTTGAAAATGAGAGCTTGAATCTCCAAAACCCATTTAAAAGCTTTGGTGGTCCACCTGTAATCCCAGTACACAGATGTCAGAGACAGGAAGTTTCTGGAACAAGTTGGCTCACCTGACTAGATGAACCTGTGAGCTGTGGGTTCAGTGAGAGCCTCTGTCTCTATGTATTCAATACAGAGAGACTGAGGAAGACATCTGATGTCAACCTCAGGCCTACACACACACACACACACACACACACACACACACACACATGCACACACACACATGCACACACACGCTCTCACACAAATGCAAACATGTATATACACATGCACATATACCACATACAATACATGATAAAAAAAAGAAAAATCCATGGAATTGTTTGGGAAAGTACTTCAACAGCATGTTCAAGGCCCTGGGCTCAATCTTTAGTGCTGTAAAAATAAAAGGCCAAAAGAAATATATAAAGCTAAAATCTTATTGAAAACTAAGATTATGAATGTCTCCAACTTATCACTTCCTTATCACATTCTACCATAGTGTAATATGATCTATGCATCTGAAATTATTTACACCATGATGCCTGAGAGTTGGAATGTATACTGGTGGGCAATTGCCTCTTTTCTGAACGTCACATTGAAGAGGGCAGCTTGAAATCAGCTATGGTAGTAAGAGTTAAAGCTCAGAAATCAGCAAGCACGATAAACCAGAACCTGACCCAATGCTCTACCAGCAAAATCTAAGAAAGTGATGGGGGAACATTATTCAGACTAAACCGAAAGGCTTGCCATGTGTTTACCCCATGAATAAAACAACAAGAAAGAAGAGGAAATTGGCTTCCACTGTTGGAAAATCATTAGCCTAGTTAGCAAAGAAATCACCCCATTGTCGACAAATGATGTTCCACCATCTTCATCAGTGCACACACAAACAGAGTACCAGCCAATATTCACTCGGGAACTGTATTGGTCTATTACAATTACAGATAAATGAGCTGGCAAAAATGGAAGCATTCTGTGAGAATCCATTTGTTATACAAAATGCATAATAAAGAATATCACATGCTTACTATATGAGATTTGTATATTATCCATCTGGTATACCAACTCCATTTGTGATTATGCACACACATACATACATAGATTTCCCCCGAAGAGAGCTGACTGTTAAACATTTAGAAGCACTGGATAAGCCCAAGGTCCAAAACTATTTTGGCACCAGAAATACAAAGTTCAAGGGTCCTAGAGGTGTTTCAACCGTGACCAAAACTTGAGAGGACAGACATGTGAGGAGAAAACACGTGTGTGTGTGTGTATGTGTGTGTTGATTTTTTGAGACAGAGCCTGACTATATAGCCTTGACTAGCCTGGAACTCATCATGTAGATCAGGCTAGCCTCAAATTTATAGACGTGTATGTGTGTATGTTGAGTGTGTTTAAAGCAACAGATGAACACTTTTTAAAATGTCACTAGGCTGTAAAACCCAAGAATGCAGAGACTTTGCCCTTTTTATTCCTAGCAGTTCCTTTGGCACCAAACTGGTCCTTGGCAGACTCCATAAAAGGCACCCTTTCCATTTCTCTCAAAAAATAAATGAAACACAATGGCTCTCCTAGTCAACTGACTTTGCTCTAACTTTATCGCAATGTCACCCAGAAATGGCCCTGATTGGAGAGCCAGGCCTATCCTTGCTAGCCTAGAAACTGCAACATCCCAGGACCCTTGCTTTAAGTGACAGCCCCTCGACTCTCTCAGCCTGACCAATGGGTCCCCTGTGAAAAGTCTGACAACTCTTCTGAAGGCAAGTCACCTGAGCAACAGAAGGCCTCCACCTCCTAACTCTGCATGGGACAAATCACTCTGGTCTAACTGCTAGCTGCAGCTGCGGCCTGTCTGGATGAAAGAAAAGAAATCAGGGGAGGATGCGGGCAAGGAAGGCAGTGGGGAAGTCCAGAAAAACCTTCATCAAAGCAAGAGGCCAAGCATCCACTAAGCTGCCTGACCACAAACTTCTGGCCTTTCCAGTATCATGGAGAGACCTTGAACAAGTTGCTGCGCCTCTCTGAACTTGGGTCTGCTTATTCGGGATGTGATTAAGGGGGTCTACTCCAGAAGGTCCCCACCCTCCAGTGTTGCCATGAGAACGTTACCAGAAACCTGAGAAGAGAAACAATTATGATACCCCACAGGACGGCCCCACCACTTGAAGCTTGGGAGAGGAGGGTTTTGAATAACAGAATTTCTCTTTAAGGGGAAGCAAAAGCACGTGTAAGATGTCCCTCTTGGTGAGGCAGCCTGAAAGGATGCTGCAGCTTCTGAAAGCCATGGATAAATTCCCTTTTGCTCACTAAGGGTCTCAAGGATGGTGCTTGGGACTGTGCGTCTCATGATGCATCCCTCAAGCAGTGTAGCTTTTTCCTTCCAGATTTGCTTACATTTTGCCGTGTGTGTGTGTGTGTGTGTGTGTGTGTGTGTGTGAGAGAGAGAGAGAGAGAGAGAGAGAGAGAGAGAGAGAGAGAGAGAGAGAGTTACATACAGTGAATGTGTGAAGAACAGAAGACAACTTTCAAGAGTTGGCTACCACCTTCGCTCTTGCTTGAGGCAGGATCTTTCTTGTTTCTCTGCATTACTGAGTAGTGCACACTAGCTGACCAGCCAGCTTCTGGATAACTTTCCTGTCTCTGCCTCTTGAGTATTGATATTGCAGGTGTGTGCCACCCCTCCATATGTTTTATGGTGTTCAGAGGAACACTTACGAAAGTGATAAGGCAAGCACTGTTGAACCCTGGCTCTCCAGCGGAGCCTCCTTAATGACACTTTCCTCCTCCCACTTGTTTGTTCAGGATGCTTCCAACTGCCTATGACTGTGAGTCTAAGTTCATGGCCTGACCTTCAAAGAGAAGGTGTCATTAAAACGACATTTGCTATGTGCCAGGCACTGGGCCTAGACGTCACATCCACTTGAGCCTGGTAGCAGCCATAGGTAGGATAGGCACCCAAATGGTTGTTTCAATGAATAGGTAAATACATCTTCAGAACAACTCAAAAGCAGATATTATTCTTCATGTCACGAGTAGGAGATGGGTGCTTGGAGAAATTAGCCAACTTGCCAGAGGATCCACTTAATACGACTCAGGATCCAAATCCAGATCTTTGGGATTCTAAATCCAGAGGATGGTATTCTGTGACTCTTCAAGCTCTGGGCCAGCAAACATCACCGTATGATATCATGGTTCTTTATTCCCAAGGAGCCGCAAGCACCTTCAAGGAGCTCCTTCCCCTAGTTGCACTGCCCTCCACAGGTGGCCCATTATACTCTAGGGACCACAAGACAAAAAGGAATTTGCATAGACTTCCTGGCACCAGCAAATCCTTGGCCACCCACCACTCTGGAATGTGGAAGAACCTCTTGGAAGTCCTGGTCATATCAGAGGTAACTTTTAGGGAGCCACTGTCACAGAAGACACCCTGCCTTCCATTGCAGTGGGAGGCTGTTTGTTGGTTCCCGGCCGCCCAGCTAGCTTAGACCCGAAATACTGTCTGGAATTTCTTTTTAAGCCCTCTCCGGTTTTAAGCCACCATACAGGCCTTTCTGTGCCCACTCTGCTCCTGTGGGACCTACTGACCTCTTGTGGGCAGAGTATAAATTCACTAAGTTGGACAGCCTTACGGTGCTAGAAGACAGCCAAGTGTCCTTTCATACCAGAAGCTAGTTATCCCTAGTCAGTTGGACTTGGCTCTGACAGTGCTGGACTTGGTTAGTCTCTTGACTTCATGGCACCTTGGTTTCCTCACCTCTAAAACAGGCATGGACAAACGTTCCTGGCCTACTTTAAAATGCAGGAAGTCTGGGGATACAGGTCGGTTGGTAGACTGGCTGCCTAGCATGCACGAAGTCCTGAGTTGGAGCCCAAGCACTATACAAAATAGATATAGGTGTTCACATCTACAATCCCAGCACTCTGGGGGTTGGAAGCAGGACAGTCAGGAGTTCAGGGTCATCCTTGGCTAGATAGTGAGTTTGAAGCTAGCCTGGGATATATGACATCCTGTATCAGAAACAGAAAAAGGAAGGGGAAAATACAAACAAACAAACAAACAAACAAAAGCTTTAATGCATGGAAATTTGTGGATACATTCAAGATTTCAAGGTCCCAGTTAGACATTCATAATATCCTTGGTATCTGATCAGCATTATTAGAGATTCTGTACCAGTGTTAATTAATACCTTTTCTGAGGTCACAGAACACACAGAAAATATTTGTCTAGCAAAACTGAATAGAAGAGAAAAGTCAGGTAGGTGAGAGGGCTTGCGCCTTCTAGAGTTTAGGAGATGGAGGCAAGAGGCTTGTCATGAGTTTGAGGCCAGCCTGGACTGCATAGGGAATTCCAGGCCAGCCTGAGATACACAACAAACTCCTGTCTCGATTACTTAACCAGTTAATGAGCCAATAGAAGAGGCTGGTAGAGGAGGCTTAACTCATCACAGAACACTTCCCCAGCATGTATAAGGCTCAGGGTTCTATCCTCAGCGCAGGAAGGGAGAAAGGAAAGAAGGAGGGAGGGGGAGCTCTTGTGAGCAGAAAGGCTTCAGCCTCTGCCTAGCTACTCTAAAAGCATCCTCCCGTGGCAGGTGGGGTGACAAGGTGGCTGTTCTATTAGAGAAGCAGTTGCAGAGGCAGCAGTGGCTTGGAAAGGTGTCTCTGCGTTTTGGGTACCATCATATGTAACCCAGGTGAAAACGGTCACTGCGCAGTTGAGAAAGGGCCTTCCATGCCTGTCCCTGAGCACACGGAAGAGCTCTCTGAGCTCGCCTTCACTTCTTTACAGAGTGGAGACAAATGAAGAGATCACAGCCACAAGCGGTGGGCATAGTTCAGTAGCAAAGCCCTTGTCCAGCAACTAGGAGACCCTGGGTTCCATCTCCTACATAAAAAGAGGAGGGGAGAGAAGGAGGAGAGAGACAGACAGAGAGACAGAGACCACAGTCTCACTCAGATCTGGAGAGGAATTGCCCCGAGCATTTGGGATCACTTGAGTCTGTCACGGGCCTTAGGCAGGATGTTTGCCTCCAGAGCTAAAGTGTGAAACAGGAGGAGCATCTGCCTTCCTCCTCCCATCACACCCCTGTCTCTCCTCCCTTCTGCTCCTCCTCATTCGTACTTCAATGACTCAATCATGCAACAAGCACTTACTGAGCAACACAGTGCATGCCAAACCTTGTGCTGGGTACGGGGATTATGGCATGAAACTGCTGGCCTCGAGGAAGCCAGCTTGAGAGGTTCCAGGGAGGGCGTGGTAGGTCCAATAGATGTCTGCAAAGAGGAAGGACAGGACAGGGTAAGGGTCTAAATCAGTTTAGGAGATTCTGAAAAGTTGGTAAAGACACTTGAAGCTCAGTAGCAGACATGTGGAACAGGAAGGAGCCAGCAACGGGTAATGAGGTATTTTCTGAAAGAGGGGGGCATGTACAAAGACACCCTTGGGCATGGCAGAAGAGACATGCTCATTGAATGACCAGTGTGGCAAAGCCAGGTAGGCAAGGTAGGTTTGAGAGAGGAGGCAATTGAAAGAAACCCTACTTCGTTCTGAAGGTGGCAGGAAGTCGTGGTAGAAAGTCGCTGGAAACAATTTGCGCACAGGAACACTATGCTCCACATTGCTTTAAAGCAGTGGCTCTCGCTGGGCGGTGGTGGCGCACGCCTTTAATCCCAGCACTCGGGAGGCAGAGGCAGGCAGATCTCTGTGAGTTCGAGAGCAGCCTGGTCTACATAGAGCTAGTTCCAAGACAGTCTCTAAAGCTACAGAGAAACCCTGTCTCGAAAAAAACAAAAAACAAACAAACAAATAAAAAAAGCAGTGGCTCTCAACCCTCCTAATGCTGTGACCCTTTAATCTAGTTCCCCATGTTGTGATAACCCCCAACTATATAATTATTTTAATTGTTACTTCATAACTGTAATTCTGCTATTGTTATGAATCACAATGTAATATCTGATATGCAGGATATCTGATATGTGGCCCCCATGAAAGGGTCGTTCAACCCCCAGGGGGTCGTGATCCACAGGTTGAGAACCACTGCTTTAAAGGGATGCAGCTTTGGATGTGGAGATGTAGCTCAGTCTGGCCTAGAAGTAGCTGCAAGGACAGGGTATTAAGGCAGGAGGCTGTTGGAGTCATCCAGGGTCACGTGGCTTTAAAGTCTAACTAGGGCATTGAGGAGAGAAGAAAGGCAGGAATCCAAGAACGCTTGAAGAAGCAGAGCCAACAGGACACGGTGGTTTGACGAAGTATGTGATAAGGGGGAGGGGTCATGCTAGGGAAATCTGTTTTCTGGCTTGCATCAGTGGGTACCTGGAACTGAGAAGACTCTCAGGGACAAGGGATCGGGAGAGCTGCTGTGGATGTGCTGGGATTGCAATACCTGTGGGACATTGCAGTGCAGACAATAAAGAGTCCCTTGGACATGAAAGTGTCTGACTCAACAGCCAAGGCCCGACATTTGGTCATATTTACTAAGGTAACCAAAGCCATGAATCTTGAATGAGATGAATGAGAAGAGGGTTAGGAATGGAGCCTTGGTGATCACAAGTAGGTAAAGAATAGAGGGAAGAGGGGGAGTGCCAAGTGTCTGTAATCCAGCACTAGGGAGGCTGAGGCAGGGGGATTGACAAATAGAAGGTCAGTCTGTGCTACATGCTGAGACCACTTTCAATAAACAAAAAAGAACAGTTAACAGGCAAAAGGGAGGAAACAGCAGAGGTGAAAAGGAGACTCTTGATAATGTATTCAAATTTTTTTATTTTTTCCATGATATTTATTGAGCTCTACATTTTTCTCTGCTCCCCTCCCTGCCTCTCCCCTCCCCCTTTCAATCCTCCCATAAGGTCTCCATGCTCCCAATTTACTCAGGAGATCTTGTCTTTTTCTATTTTCTACTTCCCATGTAGATTAGATCTATGTAACTCTCTCTTAGTGTCCATATTGCTGTCTAGGTTCTCTGGGATTGTGGTTTGTTGGCTGGTTTTCTTTGCTTTATGTTTATAAACCACCTATGAGTAAGTACATGTGATAATTGTCTTTCTGTGTCTCGGTTACCTCACGCAAAATAATGCTTTCTAGTTCCATCCATTTTCCTGCAAAATTCAAGCTGTCGTTATTTTTTTCTGCTATGTAGTACTCCATTGTATAAATGTACAACATTTTTTTTTATCCATTCTTTGATCGAGGGACATTTAGGTTGTTGTTTCCAGGTTCTGGCTATGACAAACAAAGCTGCTATGAACATAGTTGAGCACATGTCCTTGTGGCACGATTGAGCATCCTTTGGATATATACCTAAAAGTGGTATTACTGGGTCTTGAGGAAGGTTGTTTCCTAATTTTCTGAGAAATCGCCACACTGATGTCCAAAGGGGTTGTACCAGCTTGCATTCCCACCAGCAATGCAGAAGTGTTCCTTTTTCTCCACAGCCTCTCCAGCATAAGTTGTCATCAGTGTTTTTGAG
>PVIU01006587.1:23504-100343 GCA_004026605.1 Ondatra zibethicus
GCCATTCTTACAGGTGTAAGATGGAATCTCAGAGTTGTTTTGATTTGCATTTCTCTGATGACTAAGGATGTTGAACATTTCCTTAAGTGTCTTTCAGCCATTTTAGATTCCTCTGTTGAGAGTTCTCTGTTTAGGTCTGTACTCCATTTTTTTTTATTGGATTACGTGATCTTTTGGTGTCCAATTTCTTGAGTTCCTTTTATATTTTGGAGATCAGACCTCTGTCTGATGTGGGGTTAGTAAAGATCTTTTCCAATTCTGTAGGCCGTCGTTTTGTGTTGTTGACCGTGTCCATTGCTTTACAGAAGCTTTTCAGTTTTAGGAGGTCCAATTTATTAATTGTTTCCTTCAGTGTCTGTGCTGCTGGGGTTCTATTTAGGAAGTGGTTTCCTGTGCCAATGCGTTCAAGTGTACTTCCCACTTTCTCTTCTATAAGGTTCAGTGTGGCTGGCTTTATGTTGAGGTCTTTGATCCATTTGGACTTGAGTTTTGTGCATGGTGATAGATATGGATCTGTTTTCATTTTCCTACATGTTGATATCCAGTTATGCCAGCACCACTTGTTAAATATGCTTCCTTTTTTCCATTTGATATTTTTTGCTTCTTTATCAAATATCAGGTGTTCAAAGATGTGTGGATTGATATCCAGGTCTTCTATTTGGTTCCATTGTTCCTCCTGTCTGTTTTTATGCCAGTACCAGGCTGTTTTCAGTACTGTAGCTCTGTAGTAGAGTTTGAAGTCAGGGTTGTGATGCCTCCAGAAGTTCTTTTGTTGCCCAGGATTATTTTGGCTATCCTGGGTTTTTTGCTTTTCCAAATGAAGTTGAGTACGATTCTTTCGAGGTCTTTGAAAAATTTTGCTGTAATTTTGATGGGCATTGCGTTGAATCTGTTCAAATTTTTACGTCTAGAGGACATGGACACATTGGCGTTGCCAGAAAGAGAGGAGATAAGCCATCAAGTCCAAGAGAGGTGAGGGGACCCATATCTGGAAACATGGATGAGTGTTGACCTTAGGCTTTAGGATGAGTTCATTAAGGGGCAGACTCTTTTTAAACATTTATTTTTATTTCCTATGCAGCAATGTTTTGCCTGCATGTATGTGTGGACCAGGTGCCTGCAGTACCAGTGGAGGCCAGAAGAGGGCGTCAGATCCTCTGGAACTGGAGTTACAAATTGTTGTTAGCCACTATGTGGATGCTGAGAACCCCAACCCAGGTCCTCTGCAAGAGCAGCAAGTGGTGTTAACCATTGAGCCATCTCTCTACCCCCTAGGAACAGACTCTTAGTTAATATCAGCCACAGGAGGATTACCGGGGAGTTTTCTGGGATCACCTGTGGGAAGGAAGGCATGGAGGCAGGCCTAGAAGAGATGGGGGGCTGTGGTGCAGGTTCTAGCTTCTGGAAAGCTCCGACGCCAGGACACTGGGGCAGGCCTTTCCATCTCTGCATCAGCGCTTGCTTGCCCTGTCGAGGAAACACTGCCTTGGAAAAGCAGTTCTCTTCAGCCAAAGCAGTCCCTACACAGGCAGAGAAGTCCCACAGGCGGCTGAGAGCTGAAGGCAGCGCTCCTGAGAATGCAGGAACAGGAAGCATCTCCGCATCCACCACAGGAAGGAAGAGGGCGCTCTTGCGCTGCCGTTGGTCTGGGACGGAAAGGCTTTCACGCTGTTAGCATGAATTCTGCTCTGAGGAAAGGGAAAACAATCTTTCTGATGAAAGCTCCGGTAGAGGGGTGCTATAGGGAGGAGAATGAAATGTCTGCTTCAGGAGACTGAAGGGGAGCTGACCAGGGACATAACAATGCGTTTGCCAAGTGGTGTTGGCTTTCCTGTTGATTCCAGAGAACAAATCCTTCAAGCTGTACAAATTTCTAGGCCCTCTTGCCCTTGGTTACTTAAGATTTGTCGCCTTCCCTCGGATTTCATTAGTTTGTACCAGGAAATATTCTATATTCTTTCAAGGACAATTTATGAGTCTGTGTTCCTAAAACCCCCCAAACTTCTACCTAAGCTATTTCCTGAACAAGAATTAAATATAAAGGCATGACTATGATTTTTTTTTTTGAGACAGGGTCTCCTGCATCCCAGGTTAGCCTCAAACTTGCTGCTGTGATCTGAGGAATGACCTTGAATTTTCATCCTCCTGCCTCCGCCTGAGTGCTGGGATTACAGGCACGGAGCAGCAAGCTTTGTTTTTTGATACTGGAATCAAGCCCCAGGGCCTTGTGCCTGCTGGACAAACACTCTAGTAAGTGAATCTCATCTCCAGCCCCATGATGATTATTTTTTGTCACAATAGTTACTGATGGTAATGACAGAAATCTTACTGCTGGAAAACAAGACCTGCGTGGATATGACAATATTATAAACTGATTTAAAAACTACTCCAGGCTTGACAATGAAGCAGATAAACACTTGTCTAGTTGGGGGCGAATAAACAATACAGGAGTCAAGATTAAACATACACAGGTACAGCATGCAGGGAATGACAAAGAAACACTAATTTCAAAGCTACCACGAGAAAATGCACAACGGGAGGCTCATTACCTACAAGAAAGACAATAGCCAGGAACTCTGCCTAGATGGGACAGAGGCACCCAGCTGTGCCTCTTTAAACTAGATTGTTAGCGGGTGCCACATGCCTTTAATCCCAGCACTCAGGAGGCAAAATTGGGCAGATATCTGTGAGTTCTAGGTCAGCCTGGTCTACACAGCTAGTTCCAGGACAGCCAAGACTACATGGAGAAATCCTGTCTTGTAAAACCAAACCAAACAAACAAAACTAGCTTGTCACCTATGAGGAGCTATGAGCAAGTAGCAACAACTTCTTTTAAAGTATGTATGCATGTTTTGCCTGTATCAATGTCTGTGCACCACACGCATGCCTGTTAAAATTTAGGCAATTTGGCCTGAATGTTCTGAGCCATCATGTTCTGCATCTAGTATGCCAAGGGACTTGTCTAATCACTGCCAATGGCACAGTGAACAAGATAGATATGGTCTCTGCCTTTGGGGCATTTATGATTACGAGTGGCCAATGAACTCATCATGGCATGAGGAGTTCCATGACAAGAGGCCCAGGAGGCTGTGCCGAGGCTCCAGAGCAGCCTGAGAGCTGGGCTCAAGAGGAAGTCAACAGCTTGCAGGGATGTATTTCTTGGGCACTAGATAGAGCAAAGATGCCAATCAGAGCCCAGCGTCATGCTGTACACCTGCACCCCCAATACTTCGGAAGCTGGGGCAGGGAGATTATGTGTTTGAGGCCAGTCTGAGTGCACAGATACACCTGTCTGGACTACTTGAGGGCCCATTGCCCTGAAGCAGAACACATCAGAATGTATCAGATGGGGGGGATGCGAATCACTAGCTCCAAATAGGGTATACTAAGGTTTTTTCTTTATTAGAAGGGAAAACTCACGGAACAGGAATGGGGGTCCAGCATCCAGGTGTGGAGTGCGGGAAGAGAGGGGTGAGCAGGTTGGACCGTGGTTTTTTGGTACCCAAAGCCACGCCTCAACCTGGTCCAGCCTCTCAAAGGTCATTGGCTGAAGGAGGTTCCCATCACCCCCCTCTCTGTCTGTCTCTCTCCTAAACAGGAGTAGAACCAGTCCCAGTGCAAGTTAGCTCTAGTGAGCTGCCACTGTTGAATCCTGGAACCCAAAGAGCTATCTGTGACTGTCTCACAGGGATGCAGAAGCACACAGGTTCCATGGAAGTATGTGTGTAACTGCCAGTAGCCAAGGTATCAGACTCATCAGACCCACAACCGTGTCTCCTCTTCCTGGAGAGACTGTGAGCTCCCTGAGGGCAAAACTGAGGCCTGAAGCATTCTTCCCTTTATTCCCTTTGAATGTTATTGATTGCCATATAATAGCTACACTTACAGAGGGTTGATGCACCTCAATACATATCCTCAAATACGTAATGATCAAGGTAATTAGCATTGCCTTCGCTTTGGTTATTATTATATCCACATGCTGGGAACCTTCAAACTCTACTCTCAACCCGCATCTTTCTCTAGCATACAGATCACTCAGCATCTGTCTGTTGTAGGCAGAGTCCTTGAGTCCGGAGAAGGAGCAGAGAATCACACCACACTGTGCAGCACAGGGAGGGTGCTGCTGCACTGCATTGGTCAACCATCAGTAAATGTTCCATTCATTCATTAATTCATTCAGTTAATATTCATTGAGCATCTACTGCATTACCAGGAACTCTACTAGGCTATACCCCTCCCCCCCACACAATCATTCCTATTCTTACTAAACTCTAAGCTTTTAAGACACTGGGAGAGCCAGGTACTAAATGACATGAACCAGAAAAATATGCAGGGTCTTATGTGAGGGGGAAAAAAAGCAAGAGAGAAAGCAAAAATAGGAGGTAATGAAATTTTAGATATAATGGTCACCAAAGTCCTCTGAGAAATATTTCTGCAAGACCCAAAGAAGTGAGGGAACGGGCCATGCCAATCAGTACCTGTGAGAAAGTGTTCCAGGCAGAGGGAGCAGCAACTGCAAAGGCTTCATTCCTTTTTTTTTTTAAATAATTTATTTAACTTTACTTTATGTGCTTTGGTGTGAGGATGTCAGATGCCCTGGAACTGGAGTTACAGACAGTTGTGAACTGCCATGTGGGTGCTGGGAATTAAACCTGGGTCCTCTGGAAGAGCAGCCACTGCTCTTAACCACTGAGCCATCCCTCCAGCCCACATCATTCATTCTTACTTCCCTCTTGGATTTTTTCATCAGTATTCAAATATGCTGTCCTTTCTCCTGTCTTGAGAGTACATGTCAATCTTACTTCCCCTCCACATGGCACTCCATTTCCCTCCTTTCCTGTACAGGAATAAAAATTTTTACAAATTCTGTAATCAAAGCTTGCAACTCTTCTTTGCCCTTCGCTCTTGAACTCAGTTCTGTCCAGCGTTGCTGACATGGCTCAATTCCAACTGTTCTTGTCCAGGTCACCAACCTTTTCCTTGCTTCTAAATGCAACAGGCATTTCCAAGTCCTTGTCACATTTCTCTGTGGCATTTGGCAGCCGATCATTTCCTCTTCCTTTAAGCATGGGCTGGCCATTTGCCTATGTGCCTCTTCCTGCTGTGTTGAGGGTAGCAGACAATGACATTTCCCAGGCTCCTTTCTTCTCTGATTTCCGGTGATGTTTGGCTGATGGGAGTTACTGGCAGGAGATGAGGAGAGAAGGGTAGAAGCCTAGGCATTTCCCTTCCTTTCTCTCTGTTATTAATGTTATCTTTAGCAGTGACTATTCCTCAGTGGTTTCCGCTGGGAGCTGCTCTCTCCATGGGCCAACTTCCCAGTGGACTGGCATTTCTGCTATACTGGGTAGTCCCTGATCCAATGCTAACATCCATCCTCCAAACTTAGCCATGAAACAGTCCTAAAGGACTCAATTCTCTAGGACCTATTCTCTTTGCTAGCCATATTTTCATCTTTGGCAACCTCATCCTGTCTCATGGCTTTCATTGGCATCTATACACTGACAACTCTTATTTATTTTACGTGTATGGGTGCTTGCCTGAATTTCTGCATATATGTATGTATGTCACATGTGTACCCATGTACATGTGTACTACATGACCTGGTTCCTGTGGAGGCCAAAAGAAGTCACCAGACCTCCTGGAACTAGAGTTACAGACAGTTGTGAACTGCTGCATGGCTGGTGGGAACTGAACCCGGGTCCTCTGCAAGAGCAAGGGCTCCAGTCACAGACAGCTCCCAAACATATCTATACAAGTCTTCCACAACGGGGCTGAAAGACTACATCTGTTATGATCAATTTTAGCTTTCAATTTGATTAGACTGAGAGATGCTTGGAAGATTAGTAGAACATCCCCATGGCTGTGTCTGTGAGGTCATTGGTTTCATTTTTTAATTTTTCTTTTTTGTTTTTTCGAGACAGGGTTTCTCTGTAGCTTTGGAGCCTGTCCTGGAACTAGCTCTTGTAGACCTCGACTCACAGAGATCGGCCTGCCTCTGCCTCCCGAGTGCTGGGATTAAAGGCGTGCACCACCACCGCCCGGCGAGGTCATTGGTTTTAAAACGGGACAGTAATAGACCCTCCAATAGGAAGGTAAGGGCAGTTAAAGGAGAAAGGTCATGGGGAGCATACTCTTGGGGCTGTGTCTTGCCTGTACGTAATCTCCTTTACAACTGTTTCTCTCCAGCTTTGGCTGACAGTGACAAAATACGTGACTAATGCATCCAACTGTTCATCTGACATCGCCACTCAGACAGCCAATAACCATTTCAGAAATATGTCCAGTACATAGTCACTGGCTTTCTTACAGCACTGTTGCTCTGCATCGAAGAAAATGGCACTTCTGGCCTGGCAAGATAGCTCAGTGGCAAAAGGCGCTTGCTATGCAAGCCTGGTGACCTGAGTTTGATACCCAGGAACTCACATGGTGGAAAGAAAGAGCTGACTCCACACACACACAATGACACCTCCTGAAAATGAGAGAGAGAGAGAGAGAGAGAAATAGTTTTTAAAAAGAAAATGGCACTTAATCACTAAATTATTCCATTCTATTTTTTCTTTTCTTTTCTTTCTTTCTTTCTTTTTTTTTTTTTTTTTGAGACAGGGTTTCTCTGTAGCTTTGGAGTCTGTCCTGGAACTAGCTCTGTAGACCAGGCTGGCCTCGAACTCACAGAGATCCGCCTGCCTCTGCCTCCCGAGTGCTGGGATTAAAGGTGTGTGCGCCACCACCACCCAGCAAAGGAGCTCTTCTTGATTCTTCTCTTCCCCTCACTTCCCACATCTCATCCAGAAGCTGGTCTTGAGAGCTGCCCCCCCGCCCGGTCACATCTCAAATGCACTCCCTTTCCTTTCTCCAGTTTCCCCCTTACTCTTACCTGGCACTGGGTTGTCTAAGTGGCCTACTAACTGGCCTCCCTGCTTCCATTCTTGCCACCCTACAGGTCGTTCTCCACATTGCAGTTATGACTTTAAAGCATGAGTCAGGACTACAGAGGTGGTGCAGCAGTTAAGAGCACAGATCACTCTCCCAGAGGCAAGAGAGCACCCAAAACTAGCAGCCCACAGTGGCCTATAACTTCAGGGTATTCAACATCTTTGGCCTCCACGAGCACTTGCACACATGTGGGCACGCCCACACATAAACACGTGTGCACACACGTGATTAAAAATAAATAAAGATAAAAGAAAACCTGAATCAGGGGACACAGGTTAGTGGTAGAGTGCTTGTGCAGAATGTGTAAGGCCCAAGGATCAATCCCTAGCAGTGCAATTTTTGAATGAAAGTTTTTAAAAATTATTTCTTTTATTTTTGTGATTAATATAACAAGGGCAGAACAAGGGCAAGAACAATAGACAAACTAAGGTGGACAAGGGAAAGCCCACGAGGCCTCAACTCCACGCAAAGAACTACAGGCAACTAAGGACCGTTGAGAATGTGAGAAAGTCTTCCCCAGGGAAGGGCGCGCCAGGCTATCCAGTGCCAATGCACAGCTCTGAAAACGGGCACATTTTAAAAAATGAAAGCCATAAATTGGACGGTGTTACACCTTGACTTTAAAGCTTCCTACCATATCTATGATTCCAAATCCTTATTCTGGTCTGCAAGGCCTACTGCAGATTGGCTTCCGTGGACTGGCTTCTGTGGACTGGCTTCCGTGGACTGGCTTCTGTGGACTGGCTTCCGTGGACTGGCTTCCGTGGACCGGCTTCCGTGGACCGGCTTCCGTGGACCGGCTTCCGTGGACTGGCTTCTGCTCATGCCTTAAGCCCCACTGCTTGCTCTCTGCACACAGTCACACTTGCCAAGCTTCTGGTTTCTCCAAAGCTTCTTCCCTCTGTGTTTTCCAATGCCATCAGCTGGAATGCTACACAAATAGCAAAAACACAGAGACAGATATTGGGGTCAAGCTGAAGATCAGAAAAGCAAAGTGGTCAGCCACTGGCTCTTACCGCTACCTCAGACTGAAATGGGCAACCGTGCCTCCACGAATCCTCAGACTGAGACCTATCTCCTTCCGTTTTGTAGTCCTGTCTAGTACTGGAATTAAAGGTGTGCACCACCACCGCCGCCTGGCTTCTATGGCTAACTAGTGTGGCTGCTGGGATTAAAGGTGTGTGCCACCACTGCCTGGCCTGTATGGCTGACTAGTGTGGCTGCTTGGCACGCTGATCTTCAGGCAAGCTTTATTTATTAAAATACAATATATCACTATACTGGAACGCTTCCCCCTGACCTTTATGTGGGCCCATTCCATCCCATATCACATGGTTTAGAAATAGGCCCTCCCCAGAGCCCATCTCTGATGACCCATAATTCTCTATGACATCACACTAATTTTTAAAATTTTCACGTGTATGTGTAGGCAAACGCATGTGGAGATCAGAGGACAACTTTGTGTTCTCTCCTCCCACCACAGGTTGTGGGAAATGAACTCAGGCTGGTGGGCTTGCTGAGCCATCTTACTGGCCCTTAACTCACATTTCATTCAGTAGTTCCTGTCGCTTTGAAAGATGTGAACCACTTTGTTCACCACTAACATCCCCTGCTCCACAGACGGTTGAGTTACTAAAAGGGAGTGGATTAGCCTTGAACTTGAAGACCTGCATCTTTACCCAACACTGCAAAGCCAAAAGGTCAGAAGCATCTAACTATATTCCTCTGCTCTTGGTGCTTTGGAGAGAGAAGTGCTCTGCTAGGGGGCAAGAGGGTCTTGCAGGGTAAAAAAGATTGGGGAAAAAGTGGTCCTAATGTGATACGGTGGGAACAAGAGAACCAGAGCTGCTAGTTCAGAACATCGAGTTGAGCAATTGAGCATCTGTGGTGAGAGAGCCCATCTGACACAAGAACCAAACATTCAGCCTGGCAGTGGTGGCGCACGCCTTTAATCCCAGCACTCCAGAGGCAGAGGCAGGCAGGTCTCTGTGAGTTCAAGGCTAGCCTGGTCTACATAGCGAGTTCCAGGACAGGTTCTAAAAGCTACACAGAGGAACCCTGTCTCAAAAAACTAAAGAAAAAAAAAAGAATTAGAACTTTAAAAAAAGAACCATACATTCATGGCATCAAACACCTCATCATTTACAAGATGAGGTCACTCAACTATCAGGGTATGAGATCACAGAAAGCAGACTGACTGTATGGCTGACTCTAAAATTGAGAGTTTGCAGGATGGATGCTGTCATATAGTCGTCTCAGAAAGACAGAAAGACAAATACCACATTTTCTCTTTCATATGTGGATCCTACTACATATATGTATGTGTCTGTATATGTGTGTATGTGTGTGCATGCGTGATGAAACCAGAAAACGGACCATGAGAGGGGGAAATGGTTTTAAGGGGATAGAGTAACAGAACACATGTGACATAAAACCAAGAATGAGGTGGCCGGGAGTTGAATGGTACAGGAGGAGCAGGGGAATGGAAAAGAAAAGGGACAGGGAAGATCACCAAAAATAAATTATGTAGAAATGTCATAATGAAACATTACATCTTGCTTGAATTTTTTAAAAACAAAAAGCCAGGTGTGGTGGTGTGCATGCTTAATCTTTACTTGGGAGGTGGAGACAGGCAGAACAGAGGTTTCAAGGTCGTCCCTGGCTATACAGTGAGCTTGGGGTCAGCCAGGGCTCCATGAGACCCTGTTTCAAAAAACAAAACAAAAACAATTGGGCTCGAGAGATGATGGCTCACATGCTAAGAGTATATGCTGCTATTGGAGAGGACCTGGGTTCCATTTCCAGCACCCACATGACGGCTCACAACTACCTATAATTCCAGCTCCTGAGGACACAATACCCCTTCTGGCATCTTTGGGCACCAGGCATGCATATAATGCATATATCTACACACTAGAAAAATATTCATATACATGAAAAATAGAAAATTAATTTTACAAGAGAAAAAAGTGGCATTTATAACAGCATCAGAAAAAAGTGAAGAACCCAAGTATAAATTTTAACCAATTATCTACAGGATCTGTGCATGAAAAATAAAGCACTAACAAAAAGAACCAAATACCTGTACAGATGCCAATTTTCCATAAAATGATATTCAGATATTACAAAATCCTAAAAACCCTAGAAAGAATACTGAACATATCAGCAAGCTGATTTTAAAATACTGGAAAGACAAAAATTCATAATAGCCAAAAATAATTACAAAACAGAACAAAGGTGGAAGAATCATGACCGAACGTTGAAAACTGTCCCTAAAGCTGCAATAAGCAAATCAAGATGCTCTATATAGCTAGGCAGAGTGGGCAGATGCTCATAGTCAGTTACCTGGAAAGCTGAAGCAGGAGGATCACTTGAGCCCATAAGTTTACAACCAGTCTATGAAACACAGCAACACTGAAAAAATAAAACCTGGAAAGGTAGTAGAGGCTGGCGCTCAGTGGTTGAGTGTAACATATGTGAAGCCTTGGATGTGAACCTCACAATTAAAAAAGAAAACAAGAACTATGTGGGCAAAATAACAATGGATGAAACACAGTTAGCTGGTGGTTTTGTTGTTGTTGAGACAGGGTCTCGATTATGCAGTCCTGGTTGGCCTGGACTTTGCTATGTAGGTCAGGCTGGCCTTGAACTCACAGAGATGCAAAGTGCCTTTGCTTCCTGAGTGCTGAAATTCAGGGTAGGTGTCACCACACCCAACCATGAACTGACGTCTGACAAAACTATAAAATAGATGAAGGAAAAATAGTCTTGTCAATAATTAGGTGTCATAGACAGGCGATGGTGGCGCACGTCTTTAATCCCAGCACTTGGGAGGCAGAGGTAGGCAGATCTCTGTGAGTTTGAGGCCAGCCTGGTCTACAGAGCGAGTTCCAGGACAGCCCAGGACTGTTATACAGAGAAACCCTGTCTCAAAAAAACAATAATAATAGTAATAATAATAATGTGTCAAAACTAGATATGTTTTCTAAAAATAAACTGACAAGCAACTTATGCATTATATAAAACTACTTCAAATAGTTGACTACAGATGTAAATGTCAAAAATAAAACTTTCAAAGCTGGGCGGTGGTGGCTCACGCCTTTAATCCCAGCACTTGGGAGGCAGAGGCAGGCAGATCTCTGTGAGTTCAAGGCCAGCCTGGTCTATAAGAGCTAGTTCCAGGACAGGCTTCAAAGCCACAGAGAAACCCTGTCTCGAAAAACCAAAAAAAAAAAAAAAAAAAACCAAAAACTTTCAGAAGTACAGAAGATATTCAAGATTGACTCAAGAAAGGCACAACAGAAAGGCTGGAGAGATGGCTCAATGGTTACAGCACTTGCTCTTGCTGAGGACCCAAGTTCAGTTGCCAGCACCCACAGAGGCTCACAATCATAAGCAATTCCAGTTCCAGGGGGTCCAATGTCCTCTTTTGCCTTCCACAGGCAGATCCATACAAGTGACAATACACATACATACACATAAATAAAAGGAAATAGAAATCATTTTTGAAAGAAAGACATTACACTATGAAGAAAACGAAAACACAAATCAGACTGGGAGATATTCTAACTCTATATAGACTGAGATCCAGATTATAAGGATCTCCTAATAAATCATAAAACAAACAAAACAAAACAACAACAAAAAACTCAAGAAAGCAGGTTTAAAGATGCATCTTTTAGAAGATGACAGTCAGTGGTGACTCACTCCTTTAATCCCAGCACTCATGAGGTAGGGACAGGAGGATCTCTGAGTTTGAGGACAGCCTGGCCTACAGAGCTAGTTCCAGGACAGCCAGAGCTACACAGAGAAACCCTGTCTCGAAAACAAAAACAAAACAAATAAATAAAACATAAGAAATTCAACATTAAAAAATGGGTAGAAGAGCTGAATATACACTTTACCAAAGATACACAGATGGAAAATTAACATATACATATGTGTATATCAAAAAAAAGAAACCAATTCAAACTGACAAAGCTCTTGCATAAACATTTCTCTAAAGATGCTATCTAAAAGGCCATATGCCTATGAAAAGATACTCAACATCACCAGTCACTGAAGAAATGCAATAACAATACAATGAAATTTCAATATGGGTACAGAGAAATTTGAGCCCTTATATATTGTTGGCTTGTGACTGTGAGAGATTTTGAAACAGTACATACAAGCTAAGGGAAACAGAATGGAATCTGCTGTAAAAATTACAAATAGCCAGAGCTGGTGGTACAAGTCTGTAATTCTTGGGAGGCAAAAAAGCAGGGGGATCTTGCATTCAAGGTCTGCTTGGGCTAGCAAAACCCCGTCTCAAAAACTTATTTAAACTTTTTAAGAGCTGGGGAAACAGTTTAGTGATAGAGTAACTTGTATAGAATGTGGAAGACCCAAGATCTATTGCCCGCTACAAAAACAAAACATACCACCCAAAACCCTAGAACTATCTTACTTCTGAATACTTATCCAAAATAACTGAAGCTAGGCTGTCCAAAAGTTATTTTTACACAGCCATGTAGACTGCAACATTATCCAAACAGCGGTCTACTCACACGAGTGAATAAATAAACTGTATACGCATGCTAGGGAATTATTATACCCTAAAAGGGAAGGCGATTCAGCACACACCTGGACGAACACTGAGGACTCACAGCATGTGAAGTAGGCCCCTCGCAAAAAGAAGTGCTATATGATTTCACATACAGTAAGTATCTAAATAAGACAAATTCACTAGTGCAGAAAGAACATCGTGGTTACCAGGGCTTGGCGTCCCTTTGTGTCCGGGTTTCAGATTTAGAAGATGAAAAGTTCTATAGATTCACAATCATGCAGATTAACACTGTTGAACTACACAAAAATGGTTAGAGGGTCAGGTGTAGTGATACATGCCCTTAATTCTAGCACTTGGGGAGCAGAGGCAGGTGGACCTCTGAGTTTGAGGCCAGTCTAGTCTACATAGTGAGTTAATTCTAGGACAGCCAGAGCTAAAAGTGAGACCCTGCCTCAAACAAACAATGAAAAAATTAAGGCTTGAGAAACTGGAGGTGGCAGCCCAAGTCCTAGTCCCAGCACTTGAGAGGCAGGCAGGAGAGTTCAAGGTCACTGCTGGGAGGTATAGCTCAGCGGTGAGCACTTCAACTTCAGCTATTAGATACTAGATTCAATCTCTGCTAACAGCGAAAGAATAAAAATCCCACAGCCATCAGGTTTGCCTGTTTCTAAAGATATGGGCCGGAGAGACTGCTTAGTATTAAGAGCACTTTTTTCAGGGTTGGGCATTTAGCTCAGTGGTAGAGTGCTTGCCTAGCAAATGCAAGGTCCTGGGTTTGGTCTTCAGCTCTGGAAAAAAAAAAAAAAACTCAGCTTTTTGTTGGGCCCTGTCTTGAAAAAACAAAACAAAACAAAAAAACAAGAAACACTTTTTGCTCTTGTAGAGGACCTGGTTTCCATTCCCAGCACCCACCCATGACCTCCAGTTCCAGGGCATCTCATGCCCTCTTCTGGCCTCTGCAGGCAACAGGCCCACATGAGATACACATACATATATGCAGGCAAAAGGCTCATACAAAAATTAAAATTTAAAAGATCTTTAAATATCTACTAAAACACACTAAACATTTAATCCTAACACTCAGGAGGTAGACAGAAGGCTCTGGAATTCGACGTCAGCCGCAGGTACACAGGGAATTTGATGTCAGCCTGGGTTATATGGGATTCTGTTTCAAAAATCTAAAATTAAAAATAAGAGTCAGCCACTACATGAGACCCCATCACAAACCAAAAATGGTTAAGATAATAAACTTTTTTAATTTTATTATTTATTTATTTATTTATTTTGTTTTTCGAGGCAGGGTTTCTCTGTGTAACTTTGGAGCCTGTCCTGGAACTAGCTCTTGTAGACCAGGCTGGTCTTGAACTCACAGAGATCCACCTGCCTCTGCCTCCCGAGTGCTGGGATTAAAGGCGTGCGCCACCAGCGCCTGGCTAAACTTTTTTAAAAAACTGTAATAAAAGCAGTATGTACAACATCATCTATCACTAGGAAAGTTAAATAAAAATCAGTAGATAACTGAGAAAAGCACAGGACATATGGTCCCTGGCAATATGAATCTTAAGATGATCAAAGCAAGGTAGTTTAGTGTATTCCATTCTATTATTTATATTATTTTATTTTATATTTTATTTTTTGAAAAAGTCTTCCTTGCTATGGTGCCCAGGTTGGTCTTGAACTCCTGAACAAAAGTGATCCTAAGTGTTAGAACTAGATGCACATGCCAGCAGCACACCCAACAAGACAGCTTAGTCTTTAAAAAGCTTTTCAAATTCTCTCTCTTGGGGCTGGAGAGATGGCTCAGTGGTTAAGAGCACTGACTGCTCTTCCAGAGCACCTGGGTTCAATTCCAGCACCCATGTGGCAGTTCACAACTGTCTGAAAATGCAGCTCTATGAGATCTGACACCTTCACACCAATACACGTAAAATAAAAAGATAAATAAGTCATTTTTTAAAAAAAAACAAATTCTCTCTCTTTTTTTTTTGTTTTTTTGAGACAGGGTTTCTCTGTGGCTTTGAGAACCTGTCCTGGAACTTGCTCTGTAGACCAGGCTGGTCTCGAACTCACAGAGATCCGCCTGCCTCTGCCTCCCGAGTGCTGGGATTAAAGGCATGCGCCACCCCCGCCTGGCTCAAATTCTCTCTTTTTTAAATATTTATTTATTTGCTATTTATACAATATTCTGTCTGTATGTATGCCTGCAGGCCAGAAGAGGGCACCAGACCTCATTACAGATGGTTGTGAGCCATCACGTGGTTGCTGGGAATTGAACTCAGGACCTCTGGAAGAGCAGGCAACGCTCTTAACCGCTGAGCCATCTCTCCAGCCCCTCAAATTCTCTTAAAAGACAGTCACAATTACAAATGTTACCAACTATTAGAGTGAGAATATTTCATAATATTTTCATATTTTTGCCACAGTTGATCATTTGCAAAAGGAAAAGAGAGTATGACTTTCCAAAATTTCAATATGGCTCTTTTTATTAAAATTAACACATTTGCTAACAAAAGCATTAGAAATTAATAGAGAAAGTATATCATATTGTTTTAATAACTTTCAATAAAGAGAAAAATGAAATGTACACACTCACTTGATATTAATGACATAATGTTTCATAATCTAATAGAGGAATCAAAATGTGTAACTTGAGCCAGAAGTTGAAATGGTTGGGATTTATCTAACAGCAAATATTTCAGAAAATACGTAGAAGTATAACCACAGAATTGCTTTAGGGGGTTCTCTAGCTGAATATTTTTACATTGCACGTCACTTGATTTTTCAAAATGATTATGTTCTGATCTAACTATACATACATATAAATAAAGGTTCCACAGGAGAAGCAGTTCAGCATAGTAGAGCTTCAGTTTTAAAGTCGGATTTTTGGCTTTCCCAATCCCTGGCTAGTGGCTCTCGAGGAACTTGAAGTCTGAGCTTCAGGGGTATTCATTTGAAAAAGGTGATGACAAGAGTTAACTATCATAGGAGGTATTGTCAGAGAGCGCCAATACCTCTAAAGTGCTTTCCACAGCATCTGACACACACCAAGTACTCAGTGGAGAGTAATGAGTATTAATGCTGCTATTACTATTAGGTTTCATTATTACTAACAAAATAAGCGCCCCTTGAGTCTGAACACACCTAAAAAGGTCTACAAGGAAGTAAGTCCGTGAGACTAGCAATAATCAGAGGCTGTGGCCAGAGACTAGAAGCCTGAATGTCTGAGGTGGTGTAAGTATATCCAAGCTGTACACACAGGAATTTGGGGATAAAGTGGAGTAAAGGCAGAGGTCATTGTCTGGTGGACACAGTTGGCCATTCATACAATGTTAATCCTGTCTTACAACTAGGAGAGGAAAGGAGGTGAAGAATTAGCTAAAGGAAGATCCCATTCACTGGCTGCGGAGTAACTGGGAAAGTGGTAACATGGTACCAGTCTGTGCATTCCCAATCCTCTTTGGCCCAGTTTTTGCTAGCTCAACTGTACCTCTACTCTAGCCTACTTTTCCCTGCAAGTAATGAAATCAGAAAAAAGGCAAAGAAAATGACTTCCTGGCAGCACCTCACAAACAAGCTTTAAAAGTGCAATTGGTCAGAGATAACACCAGGAGAGCAACACACTCCGTTTCCTCACGCCTTGCAATACAGGCAAACAGATAGGAATATGGGAAGAACCACGTGGATACTGACATCACTGAAGGAATGACACACTTCAAACAGGCTTCTGCAAACAGCAAATGTAAAACAAGACACCCAACAGATAAGCTACTCTCACTACGCCCCCTCCTGTGTACTCACACAGTAATTCTCCCAGCTGACTGACTAGCTCCTTTGGGTTACTTAGCAAGGCCATATTTTCACTCAGACCTGAGCTACCCTACCCCTGCATCTGCAATCTGGCTCTTTCTCTTTTTTTGTTTTTGGTGCTGGGGATGTCCTCACACATGCCTAGCATGTACTCCATTACTGAGCTACACCCCCAGCCACATGGCTTTTCCTTCTTTAATTCTGTAGTTTCATATGGCATGGCTCATATATAACTCTACTATTTTAAGTAAAGAAATATTTCTGCAGATTCGGGTTTCTAACTGATTTCTACCGACAAGAGAAAAATTCAAACCCTAGTTAATTCTAAGGACAGTTCGAAGGTCAGAGACGGAATCTCTCAAAAGGATCCACCTTTTAAGAATTAAAAGGAATTAATTTTAATTCCTGCAACTTTCCTCCCATACCATATTTTTTTCAAAAATTTTAAAACAGTTATTAACTTTGAAGAAGAAATAAAAAACCATCAACTTTAGAAACTAGAGACTTATCTAGCCCTAAACATATCACAGAAGAAGCATATTTCAAATGAAGAGGACTGACAGAGAAGCCAGGCACGGTGGTGCATTCCTGCAGTTACAGCACTGGAGAGGCTAAGAGAGGAGAATCACAATTTCAGGGCCATCCTCCAGTGTGTACCAGGAACTTGTCTCAAAGACAAGTAGGACAGAAAACTTACTTATACAAAGATTTTGAAAACAATCTACCTCCTAGAAGGCAAGTGAAATGAAGTCAAGGATTTCAGTGAAAGATAAGAACAACAATGCAGGAAACTCAATGGGATGGTCAGGAAGATTCTTCCTGGGAAATAGAAACGAGACCATGAAATCAAGAAGATCTTTTGTCTTGATCTAAGTGCCGGCCTCCAGTCTGAACTCAGAAAGATCTGAATTATTTGAACTGGTTGTCGATCAGAGTCCCTTTCATTTTTGCTTTCTTGGCTTCCAATTCAGCCTGGAAAGAAAAAAAAAGTATGCCCTGATACATCACAATCACATGAAATTCTTAACATTTCTTCTTTATTCTAGTTGTCCCACTTCCCCAAGCCAAAGGTGGTTTTACAATCCTTATCCATCAATTTAAAACTCTGGCTCATGAAAGCTAGATATAAAATTACATGTGTATGTGTGTGTAGCTCATGAAGGGGAAGGAGGGATGCGTGTGCTAAGAAAGAAGAAGGAGAAGCAGGATGGAGACCTGTGACCCATGAACTAGGGAGCAAGAGGGAGGAGGATAAGGAGTTCAAAGCCAGCTTACATAGCAACTGTCAGGTCAGCCTGGACTAATCCTGTCTTGAAAAAAAAAAAAACAAAACAGAGAGAAAGAAAACAAAAAAAGCAGCAGAGGGAGACTATGCAAAGAAGTAAGGAGACCAACCAGAGGGGACAGGGCATGGGAAGGCTGTGGGGTAGGGAAAGTACGGGGTGGGGAAAGAATGAAAACAAAGGTAATGAGACACTTCTTATGAAATGCCATGAAGAAACTCACTATATATGCTA
Source organism: Ondatra zibethicus (assembly GCA_004026605.1). NCBI lineage: Eukaryota > Metazoa > Chordata > Mammalia > Rodentia > Cricetidae > Ondatra > Ondatra zibethicus. The sequence goes on from PVIU01006587.1 coordinate 41,310, forward strand.
ACCTAAAAAATTTAAAAATGTAGGTCCCACCCTACATAGAGATAGATATCATGCTCTAAGTTAATCCCATGGATAAAGCAGAAAACTAGCAGTGCTTTAAAAGCAATGACAGCCCCAATTTGGGTATTAGCAGAACTGTATGCCATCAATTTGGGTATACTGAGGTAGCAGAACTGTATGCCATCAATTTGGGTATACTGAGGTAGCAGAACTGTATGCCATCAATTTGGGTATACTGAGGTAGCAGAACTGTATGCCATCAATTTGGGTATACTGAGGTAGCAGAACTGTATGCCATCAATTTGGGTATACTGAGGTAGCAGAACTGTATGCCATCACGTACTGGAGAGCACTCAAAAACCCGGCCGTTAATCCTGACCCTAGAGAGCAAGTAGCAGGTTTAACCATCACCCAAGTTAGGCCTGGCAAACAAGATTTCTAATTTAGTGCTAGACCCCAGCCACTATTGTAGAACAGGGTTTACCAACCCAGTCAGAGCCTGGGGTGAGGAAGCTGGCAGCCAACTATACTATTAACTCCCGAGAGCTTCCTAAAGGCTTCCCCTGCCTTTGCAAATCATTCAAAACAAGAAATCCAAGCCAGGAGGCCTGTGCCCTTCCCCCATGCCACTCACCAGCTCTTGTAGTCGCCTCTTGCTCATGCCTTTGCGCTCCAGCTGTTTCTCAATCACTTTGGCATTCTGTGCATAGGAGTCGGCAACTTCCCTCTACAGGGAAAATGAGGGGCCTTCAGACCAGCATGCTTACCAGGAACTATAATCAAGACCTCAGGAGTTATTTGTACTACTCAAGCCCAGAAATTGGAACTCAAACAGCAGGCCTCCCTACACTTCCAACTCTTCATCTTCTTAATAACCCAGGAGAGTTCAGGTTTCCATGGTGATCATTTGATAACATCCCTCCATAAAAACACTTGTCTTGAAATACCAGAAAAGTAACTGCTGTTACTGCTAAGGACAGACTCAAACCATCAGAGCCCGCCTGGGAGGGAATGAAAATTACTTAGTCCAGTACCTTATTTATTATTGGTTTGTTTTGGAGATAGGATCTTGCTATGTAATACATGCAGACCCTGAACTTAAAGATGCTCCCGTCTAAACCTCCAGAGTACTGAAATTATAGGTCTGAACTGTCAGGTCTGAAACCAGTTCAGTAGTTTTAAAATTAAAAAGTGATGAGAGGATCCACATTCCTTGTTCTCATTTTCTAGATGTCCCTCCCATTCAGGGAAACAGGTACTCCCAACTGCACCGAGTTTCTTACTAGCAGAGCAGGGTGTGAAAGCAAGGTTGCCAACTGTTCTGCTCTGCAGAGGCTCTAACCAGAGCCCCCTTACTCCTCCTCCCCCAACTCCAATTCCCATGAAAGCCGAAGCACTTACAGCCTCTATCTCTTCTTCTTCCTCATCAATGGTAGACACAGTAACAGAGCTGAACTTGCCCATGTCTTTAGTCCGTTTGGTCATCATAACCTAGAACAGAAGGAAGAGGTATCAAGCTAAGTTCACCTCACAAGGATCCATGAGCCGTGAAAGCACATACATTTGTGTGCATGTCTGTGTACAGGAACGGTGTGAGAATACCTGCCTCTTAGGGACAGGATAGGCTAACTAAATGTCAGTGTTTTCAAGCATTTCCTTTTGAGGTTTTGGGTTTTTTTTTTTTTTTGAGACAGTTTCTGTGTAGCCCTGGCTGTCCTGGAACTCACTCTATAGACCAGGCTAAACACGAATTCAGAGATCCGCTTGCTTCTGCCTTCCTCCTGATTGATGGGATTAAAGGTGTGTGCCACCACTACCTGGCAAAAGGTGGCTGGAGAGACAGCTGTGGGTGCTGGGAACCGAACTCTTATATTTTTGGTTGTGAGGCTAGCCTTTAACAGCTGAGCCATCTCTCCAGCCCACTATTGAGGGATTTTTAAGTATATTTAAAAATCATTCTAATTCATTGAGGATTTAATTGTTCCCACACGAAAAAGAAAAAAAACTGAAAAAAGCAAAATAAAAATTATACAATTTCTAACCTTACAAGATTACTGCGTATGCAGCAAATAATAAATATATCTGCCTATATACAACAACTGCATTTTCTTAATAAATACTTCATCTATAATTGGAAGTTTCTCAGGTGTTATATCTTTATTTTAAAACTTAGGGGGCAGTGCTACAGCTCAGTGGGTCTTGTGTAACATGTTCAAGTCCTATGTGTGATCCCCAGCACTAATGAAACTCGGGACTAAATGTGTAGCTATAGTAAGTAGCCTGTGCCCTTGGATGATAATTACCTTCTTAGGAGGCTCTTGCTTCTGAGTATATATATTGGTTTTCCCAAAGCCTTGACCAAATTTCACTACTGCTCCATCCACGATGAAAGTCACAGGCGCATTCTTCGGCTGGGACTGGTAGAAGAGCGGCAGCCCACACCTGCAAATGGTGGAGTGAATCTCTGGAAATCTCTAATTCTACACCCCAAAGCATGACTTACAAAGGAGATTTGCTTTCTCGGAAGAGCTTTGTTTGTGGCATAAAATGTTTACCTTTCCCCTAACGGACTGGGCAAGAATCAATTAGGGTGCATGTTGAAATTTCTGATCAGGTTCCTAGGCCTCGCCCATAAGATCCTGGTTTGGCAAATGTAGGGGGTAAGACCTGGGACTCTGCTCTTTTCAACGGCATTCCACGTGATTATTTTTGACATTAGACAAAATTTGGGAACTAATGCTACTATAGGCTTTGTAGTAAAAAACTGCTACCGTTATCCTCAGGTGTCTTAGCACTAGTTTGGGCATTCTGTCCCCTTTGCTGTTTCATTTTACAGCATCAGTGAAAGTGGACACTTTCTTTGGCTGACCATTATGCTTTTTGAGCTAAAAAGTAGACCTACAAGATATGATAAAACCAGCCTCATCAATCCAGTATGGTGAGGAACTCAAAGTCTTCCTATCTTCTACTTGTTTTCCTCTGCTTCAATGCTCCTACTCTGAATCTTTTGAGAGCCAAGACACAATTGTCCTTACATAAAGATTGAACTTAACTGCCAGGCGTAGAGGCTGGCTTTTAATCCCAGCACTCTGGAAGCAGAGGCAGGTTAGTTCAAGGCTAGCCTGGTCTACATAATAAGTTCTCGGATAGCCGGGGCTACACAGAGAGACCCCATCTCAAAACAACAATAACAAAAACTGAATTCACATACTGGGCAGTGGTGGCGCATGCCTTTAATCCCAGCCCTCAGGAGGCAGAGGCAGGTGGATCTCTGTGAGTTCGAGGCCAGTCTGGTCTACAAGAGCTAGTTCCAGGACAGGCTCCAAAGCCACAGAGAAACCCTGTCTCTAAAAGCCAAAAAAAAAAAAATTGAACTCACTAATATTCTTACTGTTAATAGCCTAAAGCTGGAAGTTTTGCTTTAAATAACATCCTTTAAGATTCTTAGCTTTGTAGTCTACATAATAGATTTTATACATAAACCTGGAACTAAATTATATTGTATCACATTTTCCATTATGACTCAGCCAATTCTACCCCCCCCAAAAAATATATATCGACAATAAAATCTATCTAGAATACTCACAGCAACTTTACTGATAATAGCCTACACTGGAAGCAACTCAAATTCATTGTAAATGGGTAAACAAACTGATACAATGGAATGCTCAAAAATAAAAACCACTGTGAATGAGTATATGAACTGATAGGATGGAATAGTCAGCAATAAAAAAAGATACATATAACAACTTGGATGAATCCCAAAAATAACAACTGAGGAAAACTAGGTATAGAGGCCAGTGAGATGGCTGAGTGGGTAAAGGAGCCTGTTGTCAAGCTGGAAAACCTGAGTTTGATCTCCAACACCCACATGCAAGAAGGCAAAACTCTTCTGCAAGTTGTCCTTTGAGTCCGACAATTATTCCATGTCATGGACATGTGCAGAGAAGAAAGAGACAGGGAGGGTGGGAAAGAGGGAAGGGGGAAAGAGAGAGAAATACAGACAGGTATAAAAGCACTATGACATAAAGCAGGGACTACCAGGGAGAAGGGTGAAGGATACTGGAAATGTTTTCTTGACGGGGGTGGCATTATTTTATTGTATTTTTCTGTCAAAACTCATCGACTTGAATATTTAGATGGGTACATTTTACTGCAGACATATTACATCTTGATCTTTCAAATTATACTATGTTAAAAACTCAAGTTTTTGCCTGGTGTGGTGGTGCATGCCTATAATCCTAGTACTTGGGAGGCTAGGGCAAAGAAGCAAAAGCTCAAGGCTAGTCAAGACCCTGCCTCTGAGAAAAAAAAAGTCCTCGTTTTCCTTACTTTTGTAATCAGCTGGTCAGGGGTGGATTTAACTAGCATCTTTGGGAAGCATATTAGCATTTGGTTTGAGGGCCTTTGATATTACCGAGATCAAAAAGAGATTACTTTCCTAACACAGTATGCTTTTACTGACCATGCTCAGAAAAACCCACACTGTCGATACTTACTTTGCACACTTCTTTCTGTATTGACGTTCAATGCCCTCAGGCCTGCACAGAAAATGGAAATTTAAAAATGAAAACTTACAAGCAAATCTCATAACCAATTAACTTCCTAGCTCATTTTTCCCATCATTCATCACTTATCATAACTCATGGTAAGAGTTCAGAAGTTCTTCATTTCATAGATCAACTGGCTAATTAAGCATGTATTAAATGTATAACCCCAGCATGCATTCCTTCTCTCACGAGCATGTACTAAGCAACTAAGAGGGTTGTGAGCAATTAATAATAATGCTAGCTAAGCAAAGAAACAGGTACCAGTATTAATAGTCAAAATCGTGATTGGTCTTGTAGTATCAACAATGATAACCACAATAATACAGCAGCAACCAATTATACAGTCAGCTCTTTGCGTCCATGGTTTCTGAAATCTGTGGACTCCACCACCCATGGGCAGAAAATATTAGACAAAAGTTGTGTCAGGGGTGGGGAGATGACTCACTGAGTAAGAGAGCTTGTTCTGCCAGAACAAGGACCCAAGTTAAAATCCCCAGTATCCGCATAAAAAGCCAGTCATGGCTATGTATGCCTGTAACCCCAGCACTGGGAGTTGATATGCAAATTCTGATAGCTTACTGGCTGGCCAGCCTAGTTGAAATGGCAAAGCTCTGGTTCAGTGAGCGACCCTGTCTCAAGGAAATAAAATGCGGAGTGACAGAGGAAGACACCCTAGCATTCGGCTGTAGATTATGCATGTGTATATACACCCATGCACCCATGTGCATGCAAAACACATACACACATACATACACACACCGCGCAAAGTTGTATTAGTACTGAAATGCACATATTTTCTCGTCATTATCCCCTAAGCAATGCAGTATTAATTATTTCATAGCATTTCATTGACTATGGTATTATAAATAATCTGGGCCTGGTGTTAGTGAAAGCCCATTCCTAGTGACATACTTCCTTCAACAAGGCCACACCTCCTAATCCTTCCCAACAGTCCACCAACTGAGAACCAAGCATTCAAATAAGCCTATGGGAGGCCATTCTCAGTCAAACCACCATACTATGAAGTTATTCTCTAGAGAACTTGCACCAATTTACACTAGCAGCAATGTATTAAGAGTTCTGTTTCTCTGCTGCCTCACTGATAGTGTATGTTAGTGAAGTGCATCCCAGCCAATTTCGCATGTGAAAAATTAGATCTTCATGGGTGCAATAGCATGTACCTATCTATAATCATGGCTACTCAGGAGGCTGGGGCAGGAGGATCATAGTTTGATCATAGTTACCCACGTGGGTAACATAGCAATACGCATCTCAGAAACAAAGGGAAAAGAAAATGAGACCTGTCAATTTGCATTTCCTTTTTCAAAACTGAAGGTAAAGGTAGACATCTTAGCACCAAAGTGACAGCCATTTGTGCGTTCTTGTTTTATTTTTGTGAACTGTTTGTTCATACCTTTTGAGTCACTTTTTTCTTTTACATTAAGGAGACTTGCACTATTAATAAGTCTTACAAGTATTTCTTTCTCAGTTTCTTATTTGTCTTTGATTTTTTTTATTTTGTAATATGTGGAAATCTTAGATTGTTCTTTAGTCAGCACATAACTTCTTTCTCTTTGCTCTCACTGTCTGCCATGTGTGTTAGAACATAGACAGGACTTCCTCAACCTGAATAAAAAATTCCAACCACTTATTCCAGAATCTGCTCCCATTAGTTTCTTCCTCCAAATCACTCTCCAAATAGAGGCAGAAGTGGCTTCCCTGGTGCCCCCTAAGAACATAACTGGTTTCTACAGCATCTTATATAGTCTCCCCCTTCCACATTTCTCATTACATTTTCTAAGAAGTTCTCATGTGACTTTCTCTACCAATCCTTTGTTTTGTTCATATGGTTTTAATAACCATAATTACTTGCTTTTTCTATTTATTAATTTTTCATCATTTCCATCATCCATTCCCTGAGATCAAACAGATTCAGCCTTATCTCTCTATCTCCAGAGCTGAGCAAAACACTAGATATAGGGGCTGGAGAGAGGGCTCAGCAGTTAAGAGCACTGACTGCTCTCCCAAAGTAACTAGGTTTAATTCCCAGCACCCATATGGTGGTTTACAACTGTCTGTAACTCCAGTTCCAGGGATCCAATGCCTTCTTCTAACCTCTGTGAGGTACACATATGGTAAAGAAATAGACATGCAGGTAAAATAACATACACATAAAATTAAAAGAACTGTACACAGAGAAGATGTACAATAAATAGTAAATGGATTCATCTGAATAAGGAAACTAAACTGATAATCAAGAAGCTTTTTCTGAGGTAAGATCTTATTGAAGCTGCCCAAGATGATCTAGAGTTTGCCTTAAACTTAAAGCAATCCTTGCTTCAGACTCCCATATGCTAGGATAACAGTTGTAAGCCACTGCATCTGGTTGACAAAGTTAAAAGTTTTCTTTTCTTTTTTTCTCTCAAGACATGGTATCTCTGTGTAGCCCTGGCTGTCCTGGACCTCACTCTGTAGACCAGGCTGTCCTCAAACTCTGAGATCAACCTGCCTTTGCCTCCTGAGTACTGGAATCAAAGGTGTGTGCCACCACTGCCCAGCCAAGCAAAATTCTTAAGTGGAGCAATCTGTAATAGCAGCAGAGGTGGCAGTACCACACTCTGTCTGAGAGAGTCACAGAAACTTCACGAAGAGATGATGCTCAAGCCACAGTTCTGATAGAAAGTGGGATTTCATTTGAATGAAATACTCCATATATTCATGGTGTATTCATGGAATTGCTGCTATAAAGAGAGAATTAATGTCCGATGCCATCAGGACTTAAAACCCAAGAATTTCCTACCAATATTATAGACATAAAAACCCTGCCAGGTTATTCTATGAACAATTACAAGACAATAAATCAGGTAACCTAGAAGTCCTAGAATGAAAAACAAAGACATAGCTGGGTACAGTGGCACTTGCCTGTAAATCCAGCACATGGTAGGCTGAAGCAGGAGGATTAAGTTGAAGGCCAGACTAGGGTGCATAGTGAGAACCCGTGTCAAAAAAAAAAAAGAAAAAAATAACACAAATTATTATTTCCACTCAAGAAGTAGGTGAGGAAGATGGGCCATGGGGCTGTGTGCTCAGCAACTGGTAAAAAAAGAGGAACACTAAGAAAATACTAGAATTCTGCCTTGGCCAGCCAAAGAGCACAGAGTAAGCCCTTGGAAAAGCTGCACATGACTAGAGCATGAACTATGTCAAAGGGGAGTGTACTTGCTTGTTGGTAAGTTCTAGGAACTCTGAACCCCAAGAGTGGCTTGGCTACAAGTCCCTGGCCTAGGCTCTGCCATTAAATAAGGTACTACTTGCTACTAAGTAAGGTTAGTACAATAGCTGATTTATCCTAAGGGTAAGGCTGATCAGACTGCAGGGTTTCTACTTCAGTCTAGGGTGACCTAATAGTTTTCTTGACTAGGTTTGTGATGTTATAGGAGACTGCAGACTAGTTGTATTAAATTGCTGGTGGTTTGAAAAAAATGGCCCCCAAAGGGAGTGGCACTATTAGGCGTGGCTTTGTTGAAGTAGGTGTGGCCTTGTTGGAGGAAGTGTGTTACTGTGGGAGTGGGCTTTGAGGTCTCCTATGTTCAAACTACACCCAGTGAAACAGTCCTGTTGCTTGCATATCAACATAACAGCTCCTTCTCCAGCACCATGTCTACCTGCATGTCATCATGCTCCCTGCCATGACGATAATGAACTAATCCTCGAAAACTGTAAGCCCCTACCTCAAAGAAATGTTTTCCTTTATAAGATTTGCCATGGTCATGGTATCTCTTCATAGCAATAGAATCCCTAACTAATGCAATTGCTTTCTGTACTAACTGAATAATACATAATACTATTATATGCATAACTTTCTATAAATACTATATGTAATTATTACAGTGATCCTAAAGCTAGTTGATAATTTTCAAAACCAGATTTCTAAATAATGGGGGAAGATAAAACATAGGACAGAGTGGCCCATGTAATCTGAGCCCTTGAGAGATACAAGCAGGAGGATCAGGAATTAAGGTCATTTTCCACTAAGTATCCTCCTATCCCAGGCCTGTGCTACAAGAGAGACTGTCAGAAAAACAAACAAGTGAAAATAAACAAAAAGTTAAAATAATAAGAGAAAAGGGACTGGAGAGATGGCTCAGACGTTAAGAGCACTGTTTACTCTTTCAGAGGACTAGGGTTCTATTCCCAGTACCCACATGGCAGCTCACAACCATCTGCAGCTCCACTTCCTGTTCTGGTCTCTGTATGCACCAGGCACACAAATGATACACAAACATGCATGCCAACAAAACATTCATATACAGAAAATAAAATTAAAAGGCACAGAAAAAGTCACATGATGCAGGCAGATAATAGAGTAATGCACTGATAAGCCAAGGAACACTGTGGATTGCTGGGGAAAAATCCATAGGAGAGTGAGAGATGGCTCAGAGAGTAAGGCATTTGCCACCAAACTTGATGACCCACGTTCTATCCCTGGGACCCATAGCCTTCACTTTATAGCCTATGCTTACATGAGCCCCTTTATATACATACATGCATGCATGCATACATACATACAAGAGAAAGTAGATGGGAGAGAAAGAAAGGACTGAAGATTTACAAAGAATTGGACAGAACCAGGAGAACCTAATAAGGCAGAGTTTGAAGAAAGGAAAGAGGGACTGGAGTGATGGCTCCGCAGTAATAGCACTGGTTGCTCTTCTAGAGGGCCCAGGTTCAATATCTAGCATTCACATGGTGACTCACAACCATCTGTAACTTCAGTTCTAGGGGATCTGATGCCTTCTTCATACATACACACAGGTAAAGCACCAACACACACACACACACACACACACACACACACACTTAAAAAGGAAAGAGTTCTAAGGTGTGTATGGAAGATAAAAGTGGTCATCTCCAGGTGTCCAATACCACAGAATATCTGTCCTCCAGAATAAAGTCCACTCACTCAATCAGCAAATATTTCATTTTCTGAGCTCCTGTTGTATGCTGGGCACTTAAGACATTTGGAATACACTGGTGTATTAGCATGCTAAAACTGCAATAGTAAAATACCACAACCTGGGTAGCTTTTTTTAAAAGATTTATTTATTATGTATACGTAATAAATACAGTGTTCTGTCTGCATATATGCCTGCAGGCCAGAAGAAGGCACCAGCTCTCACTACAGATGGTTGTAAGCCACCATATGGTTGCTGGGAATTGAACTCAGGACCTCTGGAGGAGCAGCCAATATTCTTAACTGCTGAGCCATCTTTCCAGCCCCAACCTGGGTAGCTTTAAGCAACCAAAATTAATAGGCTAAGATTTGGAGGCTGAAGTTTGAGAGTTGTCGGCTGAGCTATGATCTTTTGACTTATTCCTTCCCACCTAGCATCTCTGTGTGTGTATGTATATGTGCATATGTGTATATGGAACACAGAGAGAGATGGGGGTCTTACTATGTAGACTAGGCTGACCCGGAGTTCACAATGTAGACCAGGTTGGCCTGGAGCTGATAGAGATCTGTCTGCTTTTGCTTCTCAAGTTCTGGGATTAAAAGCATGTGCCACCAGACCTGGTATTTTTTGTGTGTTTCTTTTAAATTTTTATTTTTGTATTATCTGTGTGTGGGTAGGGGGTAGGGCATGGATGGAAATGCCATGGCCTGCCTGACTAGAGGTTAGAAGACAGCTTCTGGTACTTAGTTTTCTTCTTCTACCATATGATAGTTTCCTCACTGACGTCTTTACTATAGACTGTGCTTTATTCATTCACAGACTGGTATCTAGTTCAGTACCTGGTACATGGCATGCTTAAGCTTATAGACTGGGTATGTAACTCTGTGGGAGAGTGCTCATCTTGCAAGACTAAGGCCCTTGGTTCCTTCCCCAGCCCTGCAAATAATACCGATAACAACAACTAAAGTTGCAGGCGTACAAACTCATTCAAACCTGTAATTGGAACATCACAGCTATCAAATGCCAAGAGAATCAAGTTTCAGTACCATTTCAACAAAGTACAAGAAAGAATTTGCTGCATTAACATAAGTTAGACTACTAGCACAAATGTCAAAGTATCAGACCTAACTATGTGAGCTGATCAACACTACATGGAATAATTTACATTCTTCACAAACAGACCTCAACACAGCAGGGAAATAGAGCATTAAGCCCTTACCTCCGAAGATAGGTAGTCTCCTCATCTTCCGTGTTACAAAACTTATGAGCGTGTTTGGCAGCATCAATCACGCGAGACCGGTCCCGAGGCCTCATAGGCAATTTCTCTAACTGACAATCTAAAGGAATGAAGAAAGATTTCGTCGCTTAAAACCACTTAAAAATATCTTGAGCCTAGAGTGGTGGTGTGCGCCTGTAATGCAGGAGGATCACCGGCAAGTTCGAGACCATTCTAAGCTACATAGAGAATTCAGTTTCGACCTAAGCAACTTAATGAGATCTTGTCTCAAAAAAAAAAAAAAAAAAAAAAAAAAGCCCGACGTCTCGCTGAAGCAGCCGTTTCCCGCCACTTACCCAGCACCAGGACCATCTGGCCGCACAAACAGTAGTAGACATGGAGGGGTTTCTCGCCGTCATCATATTCCTCGCGATCCCGGGTGTCAGAGCAGACCACCGACCGGGAAACGACTTTCGGCATAGCTCAAACGGAGCAACCAGATAACTCTAAAGAAATGAAGAGTCGCGCCGAGATGGCGTCACAGACGCACGTGTAGGACCATGGCTCCTCCCTGGTCACGTGCTGCTGCCGGCCTGATTAACTTCCGGAACGTCTCAACTGGCTACAATGCAGGGGGAGGCGGGGTAGGGTTGTTGACAGACGCTCCTCTGGCTAGGCAGTTAGTTGGAACAGCTTTAGTTGTTGACACGCTCAGTATTATTAAAATTATTTTGATTTCTATTCAATCATCAATATTTATCTTGTTTTATTTGTCAGCGCGCTAGTGTGTGTGTGTGTGTGTGTGTGTGTGTGTGTGTGTGTGTGTGTGTGTGTGTGTGTGTGTGTGTGTGTGTGTTGAGGTCAGAAAACAACTTTCTGATTTCTATTCTTTCTTTCCACTTTGTGGATCTCAAAAGCTACAGCTCAGGTCTTAAACACTTTTACATACAGAGCCATCTCTCAGGTCCATAAATATTCATGAATTTATGTAAAACCCGACATAATAAAGGACTATACATCACACACACACACACCCTAGATTCTAGATGTACCTGTAAATATTTTTATTTTATTGACAGTATTCAGAATGAGTATCTAATGAAGTAGAAACTTTTTTCTTCTGTAGTGGGAATTAAACCTAGGACGTTGCACATACCAGACAGGCATTCTATTTCTAAGCTATCCTCCAGCCCTATTTCTTCTTTGTTTCTTTAATTTAGTTTTTAAAATTTATACATTTTTATTTTATGTGTTCGAGTGCTTTGCCTGCCTAGGAAGGCTTTGGAGCCTCTGGAACTGGCATTACATAAGGTTATGAGTTGGCGTGTGTGTCCAACAGAACCAGAGTTCTCAGGAAGAGCAGCCAGCACTCTTAACTGCTCAGCTATCTTTCCACCTTCCTTCTGTCCTTCCTTTCTTTCCTTTCCTTCTCTTCTTTTCCCTTCTCCTTCCTTCCTTCTTTTCTTCCTTTCCCTCCCTCTCTCCCTCCCTCCCTTCCTTCCTTCCTCCTTTCCTTTCCTCTTCCTTCCTCCTTCCTTTCCCTTTCTTTCTATTCCCCTTCCTTCCTTTCCTTTCCTCTTCCCTTCCCTTTCCTTCCTTCTTTTCTTCCTTTCTCTTCCCTTCCCTTCCCTTCCCTTCCTTCCTTCCTTTTTTCTTCCTTCTTTCTTTTCTTTCCTCTTCCTTCCTCCTTCCTTTCCTTTTTTCCCCTTCCTCTTCCTTCCTTCTTTCCTTCCTTCCTTCCCTCTTTCCTTAATTTCTTTTTATCTAATGCAGTGTTTCATTATCTAGTATGAGGTAGCCTTGAACTCATAACCCTCTTCCCTCTGTGTCCTGTATGCTGAGATTGCAAGCATATATCCCGGTGACCAGCTGAAGCTTCTTTATTTCAAAAGATACAATTCAAATTCTTAAAAAAGGAAAAAAAAAAAAAAAGAATTCAACGTGGGCACTGAAGGAGCTCAGTGGCCTGCCGCAAAGCCTGATGAACTAAATTCTATCTCCAGGCCCCACATGATGGAAGGCAAGAACAATCTAACTCTATTAAGTTGTCATCTGACTTGTGGTGCAGAGAGAGAAGGGGGGGAGAGGGAGAGAGAAAGAAAGAGAATAATTAAAAAATACTAAATTCAAATAATATGTAATCCATTTTTTGAAAGTGTATTAATAGGCAGGCATGGTTGCAGGTCTTCAATCCCAATACTTAAAAGGCAAAGGCCGGTGGACCTTGCTGGGTTTCAGGCCAACCAAGTCTACACAGTGAGACTCTGTCTCAGAAAAAAAATCAATTTGGTAATAGTTTAGTCAAAATTGTGCAACCAATGCCCTTATCTAATTCCAGAACATATTTATCATGTCAAAAGGAAATCTCATACTTATTATTAGTCATTGCCCGCCTCCTTTCCATATTATAAAAAATAATTCCTTTTTATTTTTTTATTTTTTTAAATATTTATTTATATATTTTTATGTATACAATATTCTGTCTGTGTGTATGCCTGTAGGCCAGAAGAGGGCACCAGACCCCATTACAGATGGTTGTGAGCCACCATGTGGTGGCTGGGAATTGAACTCAGGACCTTTGGAAGAGCAGGCAATGCTCTTAACCTCTGAGCCATCTCTCCAGTCCCAATAATTCCTTTTTATGGTTGAATAATACTTCATTGTATGGATATACTATTTTTTGTTTATCCTAGCATGACTGGTTTTTACCTTGTTTCCACTTTTTGGCTTTTATAGATAAAGCTGCAGTGAATATTCACATACAAGTTGCAATGGTCATGTGTGTGTACAGGTCATATTCAAGATAGTTATTTTCAGCTCTTTCAGTCATTTACCTAGTAGTGAAATGGCCAGATCAGGTGCAAGTCTATATTTAATCTTATAGAACCTACCAGAGGTTTTCAAAGGAGTACACAATTTTACATTGCTACCAGCAGTGTACAAGGGTTATTACTCCTCTCCAGCCTTGCCAAGAATTATTACTTTCTGTCATTTATTGTTATTATATGTTTATGTGCATGTGTGCATGTGGATGCCTATGGAAGCCAGAAGGGTGCATCCGATACCCTGCTCTGTTACCAGCAGTTACCAGCTGGAGTTACCAGCAGTTGTGAATTGCCTGAGATGGATGTTGGGGACCAAACTGGGCTCCTTGGTAAGAGCAGTAAGGGCCCTTAAGGGCTTAGCTATCTCTCTAGCCTCCATTGTCAGTCTTTTTTTTTTTTTTCTTATAGCCATTCTGGTCGGTATGAAGTGGTGGTTCATTGTGATTTTGATTTGTATTTTCCTGATAACTAATGATGTTGAGCACTTTTTTTCATACACTGATTGGTCACTTGTATATCTTCTTTGGATGAATGTCAACTCACATCCTTTGCCCACTTTTAATTAGTCAATTTATTATTGACTTGGAAGAGTTCTTGCAGTACTGGAGATCAAACCCAGGTCCTCATGAATTTGGGGCAAGGATTCTATCATTGAGTTCCAGGGTTCTTGACATGTTTTGGATACTAAGCCTTAATCATGTAGTCTTAATCATGTAAATGATTTGTGACTGGAGAAATCTTGCTTGTCTTGTTTGTCCTATGTGTGAGGGACCATCTTTCATCCTTCCTTCTCTAACCCAGAAGGCTTCCCAACATTCTCTTTCTGGAGGATAGACGCTTGGGGAAACACATCGAGACAATTCAAAAATTGCATAACTTCAATAATTCAAGTATCAATACTGAAATATTTTATTTTAAAGAGAGACCTTACTGAAGACTGCAGGGTTTTGTGACCAGAGGAAACAAGATATACACCAACTGGAATTTAAAAAGCCACTTACCAGCCCTTCCATGAAGATGTATTACTTAAAACATAAGACTCTTCTTTTCACCAGCTTATTGGGGTGTGTGTCTGTGAAGAGATGGGTCAGTGGTTAAGAGCACTGGCTGCAATTCTAGGGTTTGATCCCTAGAACCCACATAACCATCAGTAACTCCCATTCTAGGAGATCTAACCCCCTCTCTGGCTTCCAAGGACACTAGGCACACTCATAGTGCACAGCTATAAATGCAGGCAAAACGCTAATGCACATAACAAAATTATTTTTAATTTTACTAACATACATTAATTATGCTTAATTACAGATTTCACTGTAACATTTTCATATATGTATTTAATGTGTTTTGGTCATATTCACCCTCACTACTCCATCTTGTCCCTCTCCCACTTCCACTGGAGCTCTCCTTCTTCCCAGAGTTACAGGGGTGTATTTGAGGGGTTGTTTACAAGAGTATGGGCAACTTACCGTGGCCATATCACCGAAGAAAAGGTCTCTCTTTCAGCAACCATTACCTGCCTACATCTCAAGAAAGCATGCGGTCTCATGAGTCCTTTCCCACTCCATAACAGGGTGATGAGGGGCCCAATCTTGTGCAAGTAACCACAGCTTCCGGGAGTTAAAAAGAATGCTAAATGTGCCCAGAAAACAGCATGCCAATCGCCCCCTTCTTTCAACTCTTATATTCCTACCCCCTCTTTGGGAATGTTTCCACAGTTCTGAAGTGGGTGGTTTAGATGTTCCATTTGGGACTGGGCCGCCAACATTAAGACTCTTACCTTCAACATCTGGATCATGTATGAGTCTCTGCAGTAGTCACTACCCACGGCAAGAAGAAGCTTCGCCGACCAAATCCGACAGCAGCATTACTCTACGGCAAAAACAGAAACATGTAGACCGCAATTAGACAGGCACCCTGGGCCTATGACCTCTCCAGTCTCCAATTTTAAATTAAAAAAAATATTTATTTTAGTGTTTGGTGTGTGTGTGTGGGCGCACTTTCTACCAGGTAGGTCCCAGGACTATAACTCAGATTGTCAGACTTGGCAGCAGGCTCCCTGTCTAACTCATGCTAGCTTTGCACGGTGGTGGCTCACGTTTTTAATCCCAGCACTCAGGAGGCAGAGGCAAGCGGATCTTTGTGAGTTCGAGGCCAGCCTGGTCTACAAGAGCTAGTTCCAGGACAGGCTCCAAAGCTACAGAGAAACTCTGTCTCGAAAAGCCAAAAAAAAAAAAAAAAAAAAAAAAAAAAAAAAAAAAAAAAAAAAAAAAAAAAAAAAAAAAAAAAAAAAAAAAAAAAAAAAAAAAAAAAAAAAAAAAAAAAAAAAAAAAAAAAAAAAAAAAAACCAAAAACAAAAAACAAAACAAAACAAAACCCAAAAAAAAACAACAACAAAAAACCCCAAAAAACCAAGACCATCCTTCTGGTTCTGTTGGGTCTCTAGGACTTGAGCCTGGAGCTTTGTGCATGTTAGGAAAATACTCTCGTACTGAGTTACACACCTAGCCCTAAGCATAAGAGAAATATTAATGAAAGTCTTAGAGAATCATTATCTTTTATATTTTTGTTCAGGAGCCCAGCCTTTGATGGCTGAGTCATCTCTCTAGCCCATGAATCACAGTATTTGATCCTTGGGTCTTAGACCAATACCATCCCTTTAATTCCATACTATTCAACACTTGCTGACCTGTGCTATAGTAATTAATTACAAAGGCTCTCACTCCTTGTGTGGCTTAGTCTAGCGCTGGAGTTAGCAAACTTTATCTATAAAAAAATAGAGAATGAATCTTTTAGGGCCAGGGAGGGGGGCATGAAGCAAAATCAAGAGCATAGTATAGAAATTTATATGAGGAAATTGATTTTCATAAGCACTTCATTGAAAAATTTCAAAATATAACACCATTCCTTTAATATACAGATTTAATAATACAGGCCTACTAACTAGAAAGATGGCATGCTTTTATAAAAATGAATGCTATTTCTCATAATTAGGGTTCAGAATGAGTATTCCTGATCAGTAAATTCAGCTGCAGATAGTCATAGATTAACATTTATCTGTAATGAGATTTGTGAATTTGATCTTTGAAATGTTTTTCACAGAGATAAATTCTACCATATATCTGTATCAGTCCACAGGGTATTATTATAATTAAGCATATTAATCTCTAAGAAGGCATTTAAACAATCCTATTAGTTTATACTTTTAAAAAATTTTATGTGACTGGGTGGTGGTGGCGCACGCCTTTAGTCCCAATATTCAGGAGGCAGAGGCAGGTGGATCTCTGTGAGTTGGAGGCCAGCCTGGTCTACAGAGCAAGTTACAGGACAGGATCCAAAGCTACAGAGAAACCTTGTCTCGAAAAACCAAAAAAAAAAAAATTATGTTTATGAGTGTTTTGCCTGCATGCACGTCTATGTAACACGTGTGTGGTGCCCATGGAGGCCAGAAGAGGGCACCAGACCACCCTAAAGATTGATAAATTGCCTTGTGGGTGCTGGGAATTGAACACAGGGACCTCTGCAAGAGCTGCCAGGGCTCTCAAATACTGAGCTAGCTCTCCAGCCTTCATTTATATTCTTGGTGTTCATTTTTTTTCTTCAGGGTAGGGAATCAAAAACATTCACTTCGCAGCATGCATTGCATTGCAGCATTGCAGGTTAATAGCCTTCAGTACAAGTTTGAACAGAAGTTCCTTAATTGTACAGTTACATTAAATTTTGAAACACAGAGGTTTTTGCACTTGCATTATGACCTGGAAAAATGCTGTTGGAACTGAAATCTGGGCTTGGGAAATAGATCCACTGTAAATTTATAAAAGAATGCAAACCTTTTAAAAACAGCTAAGTAATACTTTTATTTATTCTTTGAGAATATCATACACATATATATCCAATGTATTTTGATCATAGTCATCCCTCATTCCCCCAAATTCTCCTTCCCCCAACACATCTCAGTCATGCTCCTGCACACACACACACACACACACACACACTGAATAAATGTTAAAAAATGAAGACACAAACATCATAAAAAATATTTATCAAGTATATAGCAGAAGATAATTTTAAAAAACCATTGGGTGTTCTTTTTTCTTTCTTTCTTTCTTTTTTTTTTTTCGTTTTTCGAGACAGGGTTTCTCTGTAGCTTTGGGGCCTGTCCTGGAACTAGCTCTTGTAGACCAGGCTGGCCTCAAACTCACAGAGATCCACCTGCCTCTGCCTCCCAAGTGCTGGGATTAAAGGCATCATGCGCCACCACCGCCTGGCCCATTGGGTGTTCTTAAACAGATGTGGAGGGTGGTGCTTCTCACTCAGAGAACTTTCAGTTTCGTCCAGAGCTCGAAGAAATTTCAACTGCTAAGCTGTAGAACGGCAGCTGGCAGGGCAAACCAGAAACACTCAGTTTCCATCTCTGATAAGAGTCAGGGAGCTGACGATGGTTCCGCCCATGAGACTGAGTGAACGACCTGCTCTCAGACAGAGTGGGGCCCTCGGCTGTGAGGAGGGCAATTTCTTCAAGATGTCGAGGTGAGGTGGGGGCGGAAGAATGCTTAGCTAACTGTGCTATGGATAAGATGGCCTAGCCTGATAGTCATCTGTCCTGGGAAATGATTCCATGTTACCACTTGCTGTGACAACCTTGCTTGGATGAGGAGTGTGGAGGACAGAGTGTGCCCAGGATGCAATTCCATTCCTCAGTCAGAGGACACTATTCCCAGACAGGTGTCTTGGGCTTGCAAGCTAATTTAGTTCAGGCCCTTGAGTTGTCTTGATTATATAGTCCAAGAAAGGAAGTGAAGGAACTTAAGAAAAATAGACAAGCCCACAGAAAATGTAAACATGTCTGCTGTATCTTGTAATTACTTTCAGACACTTATCTCCAGTCAATAAATCTACCCCTCCAGGAGAACTCCCTAGCTTTTTCCCTCTCTCCTTCTGCTTTCTCTCCCCCCCACCCCCGCTTTCTCTTCTCCTCAGTCTCACTGTGTAACCCAGGTTGGCCTTGAACTCACACTCCTCCTGCAGCAGCCTCCCCAATGCTGCATTCATAGGCATTATTCGCCACGGCCAGCTTGCACTGTGTTTCTCAATACAATATACTCTGTACCTCTTTCTCTCTTGGGCTCAAGCTCTCACAAAAGCTGCTGTGGGGCCGAAATCCCCCATTCTTGCATTAATCAACCTTGCCACTCTTGGTTTTCCAAGCTGAGGAGGCTTCATTATTTCTCTGTGGAGAACCTCTCCCCCGCTGGCTGCGATGGTTCACACCTGAGGTTAAAACACGAAGATTGCCATGAGTCTGACACCAGCCGAGGCTGTGTGACAGTGATTTCAAGGACAACCTGGGCTACAGGGTCAGACCTTGTCTCACCTCCTGCTGCAAACAGCAGGTGGAACATCAGAACCTCCTCTTCTAACCAAGCCAGCCTCCCTGCTGCTCCAGAATATAGTTTTGCTGCATGCACTTGCTCGTGTTGGCATCCTCAGATAAACATAAACCATTTGGATTTTGACTCTTTTACAACAAAAATGAAATGGGCTTGTTTGAGGAACCTTGTCTGGACCCCACTAGACTAATGGTCCTTAGGTGGTGTAACTTCCCAAGCTCCTGCTAGAGATTCCACTCTTGCTGTGGAAGGTAGGGTTGTCTAATGCCACCTTTTATAAAGACACGTGGTCCTTATTGAACCCACGTATCTTTGTCTGGCTATTAAGCCAAACATTTAAACTAGATTCTACAGTGAAGAAATTGAACAAATTTTATTTATTTAGGTACTGGGGATAGGACAGACAGTCTCACATATCCTAGGCAAGCCCTCAACTACGCCAGTCCTCTGAAAAGAGTAACTACAACCTGAAGTTAGAGGTTTTTGTAATTTAATTTTATTTTTGGTTTTCCCAAGACAGGGTTTCTCTGTGTAGCTTTGGAGCCTGTCCTGGAATTTGTTCTGTAGATCAGGCTGGCCTCGAACTCACAGAGATCCACCTGTCTCTGCCTCCCGAGTGCTGAGATTAAAGGTGTGCGCCACCACAGCCCGGCTGAGGATTTTTAAAATATAGAGATTATCAAGGTTGGGTCTGATCTAATCAGACAAGCTAAAGAAAGTACACTGGGTTCTCCCTGAAGAAAAATGTTCAAAATGTGAGAAGGAGCAAACGAAATAGAAATACCATTTGTGCCTAAATGGAGGACAGGTCACATAGCAAAGGATGGCTGTGGTCACTGGCAGCGGTCCCAGCTTAGCAGTCAATAATGAAATAGGGCCCTCAACCCTATAACCCCAAGGAACTGGACTTGGCCTGCAGTTAGTTCCTGACAATCAGCTAAGCAGTGGTAGAGAGTAAATGCTCTTATTTTTGCAAGCCTTGCTTTTTTTCCCCCTAAGTGTGAAGTAGAAGACTTGAAGTTCCTAGATGAGGGGAAAGGACTTTTTGAAATTTGGTTTTGGAACCTTTTCCCACCACAGCCATGGTACGGAGCTGCGATGGAAACTTGCTTTATTAACTGCTATGCTGGAGTTAAGGGGAGCTAACCATTGCCGGCCACAAAGGTACTTGTTGTTAAGCACCTAGCAAGATCATTACTGTTGGCATGTGCTTCCTGCCTCCTGTGCTAAAAACAAACTTTGCTGAGCGCCTGATGATTTCTGGCCATCTTCACATGGATGGCTCATCAGTCCCAGAAGCTTGGCAAGTCCCATTTAAAATTGCCTCTTCCAAATGTGTCCTTCACCCTTTATACCTAACTCTGTTAATGGCCACTTCAAATCTCCACTTATCTCGGGGCTTAAAGCTTCAGGCTCTTTTGACTTCTTGCCACCACATTCAGTCTATTGCCAAGTGCTCTTTATTCACGCCCGCCTTTTCTCTGATGGCTATAGAAGACTGGGCTCTGGGAGAGAGAGAGAGAGAGAGAGAGAGAGAGAGAGAGAGAGAGAGAGAGAGAGAGAGAGAGAGAGAGAGGTTCAAACTGTGAGCAGGATTTAACGGGAGAGAGTCTCTATTGAAGACTTTGACGCCATAGCAGGTTCCATGGTAAAGAATGCAGTTGGCCATCCAGTGCCGGTATATTATCTCTCCCCCACAGGAGCCATGCAGCTGCTCTCTTGGGAACAAATTCTGATTAGCACTGCTCTAACAGTGTCACTTCCCTGCTCTTCCTTCCACCTTCCGAGGGTCCCGTTAGCTTGGCATTCAAAGCTCCCAGGGATTTAACTCAAACCCGCCTTTCTTATAGTCTCCATCCTTCTTAAACGCGTATCTTGTCTGTGCCGACTAAGTGATTTTTTTGGGATTGATCTTTAAAACTGCTTCTTTCAAACTGTGATTGCTTTTGCAGGTCCTTAGCCTACCCGTGAGTCCTCCCTGCAACTGGCAGCTTTTCCACGCGCACCCTACCGTTCCTTTCCTTCTGATCTTCTGTCCTTGCAAGGCCCTGCAGCTGGATAATCTCATCCCTGGGACTCCTCTAAACTAGCTGCAAGGCTTGTTGAATTGCCAAGGGAAAATGTGGTTCCAGAGACAAATTGTGAGTGCCCGAAGCGATTGTAAACTGTCCATTTCATCTGCCTGAAGCTGTCATTTCCACCACCACCCCAACACCATTTTATTTAGGCCCAGTTTTAAATGTCGGGATTGAATTGTGCACCCTCATCCCAAAGAAAAGGGACCCAGAGCCCATTTTCATAGTCAAGACCCACTTCTTTCTTTATTTTTACTTTGCCCACTAGTTTAACCATTGGCCCAGTGTCTTGTGGCTGAGGGACTGTGATCCGGGCATTTGTGCTTTTGAGAACGGGTTTTCCTCTGCCAACTCTTTCCTCTGCTCTTCTCTTTCAACTTCTCCTCTTCTCTTTCCTCCACCCTATAATAAATTATTCCTTCTCCAAACAAAAGAAGCCAGGGGTGAAGGTGTATTTCTGTCATCACAGGCTTTGGCAGCCTGAGGTGACTGCAAGGGCCAGCCTCTGGGGTTCATAGTGAGGCGGAATTAGTCAGTGTTACATTGGATGCTATTGTAAGAGGAAAGAGGAGGAGTAGGGGGAAGCAGGGGAAGCCAGCAACAAAATAAGAAATAATTAAAGACTGGCATGGTGGTGTAGGTGCACTGTTGTAAATCCCAACATTTGGGAGGTGAAAGCAGGAGCGTCAGGAGTTCAAGGTCGTCCTCAAATACACTGTGAGTTCGAGGTCAGCCTATCCTACAGACAGCCCTATCTCTAAAGAGAAAAAGAAAAAAAATGATAAAAAAAAGTAAGTAAATATAAAAAGAAAACTTCACGCGGTTCGTCTTCAAATCAGCAAGTGGAACCAGAGCATTCCCCTGTTAAATCCCCGCGAGTTGAACACTTCCATTTGCTTCCAGGGTAGCCTTTCCCAGCGAACTTGGCCGCCGCCACCTCCCGCACGGCCGTCGGGGGTGGGGTGGGGGGCCTCTCAGGCCGGGCTCGAGTGACATAACAACTTTCGCCCCCCCCCGCCCCGCGTCTTGGTATGGCCCGTCCGGCGGAAGGCGTTCCACCCCCCCTCGCTTTCTCCTCAGGTTGGTTCAGCCCCTGTCTACTCAGGGGTGGTGCTTAGCCGGCGCCAGACCGACCCTCGGCTTCGGAGAGGCAGCGCCGTCCCTCTCGGCGCTCCCCCGGCGGCTTCGGCTCCCTCAGCTTCCTCAGGGAGCGCAGACCCTGGTGTATGCCCCAGCTCTGAGCCCGCTAGAGAGATGTCGACCCCGGCCCGGCGGCGCCTCATGAGGGACTTCAAGAGGTAACCCCCCACCCCCGGCAGTCAGGGTGAAGGCGGCGAGGGGGCTGCCCGCCGGGGCCCAGGGCGGATCCCGGAGCGGAGCGGCTCGGGGTGTGGTGATGGGGGGCCGGCGGCGAGTGGCGGCGCTGAGGGGAGCCGCTGTGTGTTTCTGAAGGTTACAAGAGGACCCCCCGGCCGGAGTGAGCGGGGCTCCGTCGGAGAACAACATAATGGTTTGGAACGCGGTCATTTTTGGGTGAGTCTGCTTTCGGACCGCTGAGGGCTGAGGGACCGGCGCCGGCCCCCTCGACGAGCGGCGGAGGGGGATGGGGGGGGGACAGGGGAAGGGATTCGGGGTTGTTGGGGCCTAGGCGCCTCCCCGGAGCCTCTGCCTCGATTAGCTCCCTTCCCCGCCGCCGGGGGGAAGCGTTTGGGGTTCTAGGGGGGCGGGGTGGGGAGTGGTGGCGGCCAAGGCGGCGGCGGCCTGCGCTGCCACCCGAACCCCGAGCGGAGCGCGGGGTGGCTTTCCGGGGTGCAGCCGGGAGGCAGGGACGCGAGCCCTTGACAGAGCCGCGGCGGCCGCCGCCGCCCCCGCCGCCCCGGGAGGAAGGGGAGCCTCTAGGCGGCCACTGACTGGGGCTTGTTTGGTTTTCTTTCTCTGTACTGCAGGCCCGAAGGGACCCCATTTGAGGATGGTAAGAGAGACTTTCTTGCCCCACCTTTCAGGAGCCTACCCCACGGGGGGGGGAGGGGGGTCCCCTGTCATCAGCAAGCGCCCCCTGCTTAACGACCCTGCTCTGCCTCGCCCCCTCTGCGGCTAAAATGGTCTGAGTGGAATCCAGTGTGTGGCGGCGTCCGGCGAGGCTTCTGCGTCCCCGGAACCGCACCGCACCGCGTCGGGCCGGTTAACCCATTCCAACCGGGTAAAAGGGGCTTGGTGAGGGCCGTGCCTCAGCGCTGGGGTTCAGGCGTGCGGGGCTTGCAGCGGCGAGCCTGCCGAATTCAGCCCCCGCGACATAATGGAGCGGGAAGCTTGTCCACCAGGGACCATCTGCTCCAGCATCCGCTCCCTCGCGAGGGCGAGGATGGGGCTCAGCCGCGCTCAGTGTGCGCTTTCTGGAGGGCTGAATGGGTGCGGGATCCTCTGGGGCGCAATTACACTCTGACGTAGAAGGCTCACGGGCCTCGCTACCTTACAGGTGCTCAGAAACGCCTCCTTTCCGTATAATATTGTTCCTCGGTTTTAAATTCATTTACTGGGGCTGTTTTCCTTAGGGTCCTCTGGTCAGGAATCTGACAGCAGCGTCAGAAGTGAGGTTTGCCTTACGGTAGGCCCCCTTTGGCCAGCGTCCAGCCTATTTGAATGCTGAGTTTGTAGCAAGAGGTGTATAACTTAAACAATTTAGGTCTGACTTTTAAACACATACTAACTGCCCTTCAAAAACTTTTATGTTTTTGAATGCTTCCGTGGTGTCCTATGCCTTTAATTCCTGCATCTGGAAGGCAGAGGAGATAGAGACAGGTAGATCTCTGTCAATCCAAGACTAGTCTGGTTTACATAGTTTCAGGCCAGCCAGGGATAACATAATGAAACCTCATCTCAAAAAATAAGCAACAAAGAAAATAAGCCTTTCTCTTTGGCGTAGTTACAGATTGCTGTGCTATAACAAGTTCTTGAAAACACTTCACTTACTCCACTCCCATTGGGCATCTCTTGAATGCCTATACCACAATATCTCAATCAGAATTGACAGTGATAGAGTTTTATAGGCAGACAATTTTGTGTGTGTGTGTGTGTTTGGTGTTTTGGGTCTTTTAAGGTTTTAAGTCATTTAAAGAATGATTAAAACTATTTGAGTTCATGAAATTCTTTAGTGTTTGGGGTACTTAATCTTTCTGTAATTTTTTTCCCTCTATGATTTATCTTTCTTTAGTAATGTGTGTGCGTGCACACACACATAGACACACACCCTTAAGTTTAAAGGTGACAACAAAAACATTTCATTTTTTTTCCAAGACTGAGTTTCTCTACATAGCCCTGGCTGTCCTGGAACTCACTCTGTAGACCAGGTTGGCCTCGAACTCACAGATCCACCTGCCTTTGTCTCCTGAGTGCTGGGACAAAAGGTATGTACTACCACTGCCTGGCCCAATCCATTTCTAAAACTACTTCATATATATGTTGCTGAGTCAGATTGCTTTTTGTTACTGCAAGTAATGAAATGCTGTAAAGTAAGTTAAGATCAGCCATTCTATAATTTGTCTCAAATACTCAGATACCCTTCAAAAACTGGCTAGTCAACCAGAATACTTTAGCTTTCTCTCTACCTCACTGACTAGGTAACTGCTGCTGCTGTTCCATGCTGCACTAAAAAGAAAGAAATGACGCAGGAGAGAGTGATTCTAGGGCACACTACTTTGGTGAATTTAATGTAAGAACTAGCCAGACTTTTCTCTATTAGACTGGTACTATTTTGTTTGTTTGCTTGTTTTTTTGAGACAGGGTTTCTCTGTGTAATTCTGGCATCCTGGAACTGTAGAACAGGCTGGCCTCAAACTCACAGAATGCTGGGATCAAATGCTGTGCCACCACCACCTGACTGGTGCTACTTTTTTATATGTAAGCTTTATGCGTAGACCACTGGTTCTCAACCTTCCTAATGCTTTGAGCCTTTAATACAGTTAGTTCCTCATGTAGTAGTGACCCCCAACCATAAAATTATTTTTATTGCTACTTCATAACTTTTTGCTGTTATGAATCATAATGTAAATATCTGTATTTTCTGATACTCCTAGGTGACCCCTGTGAAAGGGTCATTTGATTTCCTCCAAAAGGGGCCATGACCCACAGGTTGAGAACCAGTGGTGTAGTGGGATTTATTTTCATTGCCTCCCCCCATTTTCCTGAGACTATTTTATCCTAGGCACAGCTTATTAATAGCACATCATTTTGTTAGAGGCAGGCTACTTCAAATTTCAAGGGTGCTCCTGACATTTAAAGTAGTGTCAATTGAAAAGGTACTGTGGAATCCATTATCTACCTTGACTGCTGCCTTTGACATTACTGACTTTGTTTTTGATGGTGTACAACTATCTGTAACTTGGCATTGCTGAAAGGAGTTAAGCTAAACGACAATACCCATCTCTGATTCTGTTGAACACTTTAGTATATATGCATGCTTCTTCTGGTGTTTAGAATTCTGACTGGCGAAAACAAATTCTGACCATTTTTTTATTACTCTTAATTACATTTGGAGACTTTATAATTAGGGAAGAGATTCAATAGAGATAAATGACAGCTGATTTTGCTGTGTCCAATGTGTTTTCAAATTAAAAGCCCTCACGCAACTTTTGTTTATTCCTTGGTAGAGGTTTCTGAATCAGGTTCTAGTTAAAAAGAGGAAATTCTGAGAAAAGCAATTTTTAAAGGCAGTTTGCTTTTAGCTTCACATATTTAAGAAGAGATGAATATGTTCTGGAAAACTTACACTACCAGAATATTGTAAGGAAATACTTTGTTGAAATATCTTTATATATAAGCTAAATACAAAAGTTATGGGATATATTCTTTATCATGTCCAAAATTATTGAGTGAGATAATTGCAGTTGCTTTTTAAGGTATATGTGACCTTAAGAATTTGAGTGTGTATATCTTTTTTAAATAGGTACCTCTTTTTTTGAGACAGGGTTTCTCTATGTAATAGCCTTAGCTGTCCTGGAACTCACTTTGTAGACTAGGCTGGCCTTGAACTCACAGAGATCCACCTGCCTCTGCCTCCTGAGTGCTGGGATTAAAGGTGTGCACCACCACTGTCTGGCTAAAAGGTATCTCTTAAAGTCCACTAAGAGTAATAAAGAATTTTCTTTTAGTCATCAAAAATATTTAAGTACATGTAATTTTCCTCCAGGCTCCTAAGTTTGTAGTCAAATGACAAGAAACGAGCAGAAAAGTTTTTCTTTGACAATAGCACTTGCTTTTTTCTTTATTCTCTCCCTCCCTTCTCTCTCCCTCCTTCTTTCCTTCCATCCTCCTCCTCCCCTGTCTGTAATTTGTTTTTTGATTTGTTTTACTTGTTGTTTTTTGAGACAAGGTCTCAAATATATCACCTCAAATTAAATGTATGATTGAGGATGACCAGAGGAATCTAAGAAGTTCCTGATTCTCTTGACTCCCTCTCCCAAGTGCTAGGATTAGAGGTGTTTGTGCCACATAGGCCATCAGGCCTGACTCTTTGAATTTTCAAAAACATTGAATCTGTTATATCTTTAGGTAGAACAGACACTCTTTAATTCAACCATGTCAGTCTTTATTAGACATTTAACACATTTATATATTTTTAATGGCCTCCATGTTTATTTGTGTTGGTACTTAAAACGTTTTGGCCTCTTCAGAAAGATGAAAAAAACCCAGAAAAATCAGTAAAGATTGTGTACAATGATGAGGTCTAATCTTTCATTATTTTGAAGCCTAGCCTTCTGAAGGTGAGCTCTGGTGTGAAATTGTTTAATAGCCTATGATTTTTTAATTGCCCTAAGTTTGTTTAGATCTCATGAATTGCAATTGAGGGTTCCACTGAAGAGGCTCTGCTTATTTAATGTAATTGAAAGGAATGTTGCCTTTTAAATGTGTACATTGAATAAGATTTGGGTAAGTCAATTTATGAATCAAGTAAACATAAATAGGTTGTTTCACTTCTGAAGGTATCTAACGCTTTTACAAAGAATGGATTCACTGCTTTGTAGC
This sequence comes from Ondatra zibethicus, assembly GCA_004026605.1. Lineage (NCBI taxonomy): Eukaryota > Metazoa > Chordata > Mammalia > Rodentia > Cricetidae > Ondatra > Ondatra zibethicus. Next base: position 68,339 of record PVIU01006587.1, read on the forward strand.
TCAGGTAAGCCTCTTGTTCCTCTTCCAGACCACAGTTAGGTTGAAGGCTCCAGCCAAGGAATTTGAACTGGCTGCATATATAATCAGCCTATGAATATATGTGTTTGCTCTGTGACAGGAAATTAGTGCTACTTAATAATTGAATTTATTTATGTGTTTCTGACTGGTAGTAGAGTTCAGAGTTTGGATTTTTCTCTCATTCAGCCAGGTCTAGATATGTGAGGCAGAATTACAGGTAAAGTAATTGTTCATTTATGAAGAACTTTGTAGGACTATACACATTTGCTACATTTAAGCCTCACAACAGTGTTGCAGTAAATACTATTAGCCTTCTTTTGGACATGAAAAACTTGAGGTTTAGTCAAATACAGCACCACCAATATATGTATAAATGTTTTACCATATGTCTGTGCAGCATGTGTGTGCCTATTGCCCTTAGAGGCTAGACAAGGACATGGGATCCCTTGAGCTTTCATGTGTGTGTTGGGAACCTAGCCCTGAGCTTGTACTCTTAAACCCATTGTGGTGTTGCTTTCCTTGTGTGTTCCTTTACTGCCTTTGGGTATCACATTTAACGATGGTTTAGTTCAGAGTCGCTGGGGTCTCTGTGTGCTATTTAGTCTGTCCAGTTTTGCCAGGCAGTGGTGGTGCACACCTTTAATCCCAGCACTCGGGAGGCAGAGGCAGGTGGGTCTCTGTGAGTTTGAGGCCAGCTTGGTCTACAAGAGCTAGTTCCAGGACAGGCTCCAAAAAACTACAATGAAACCCTGTCTTGAAAAAACCAAAAAAAGAAAAGCCTGTCCAGTTTTAGAGCAGCTTCTTGGTCATAAATCCATTACCTATAATTTAGTGAGATATCATTACTAATCCAGTTCTGTTTATACATAAGAGAATTCTAAGTGTTGGATGTGGTCTGCCATTTCCACTTTTCTTACATTTTATGGTCATTAATACTGAAAATGAAGGACTGTGCTTTACTTTTCAAGAAGATTGCTGAGTGTGGCAGAATATACCTTTACTCCCAGCACTCCAGGAGGAGACAGATAAGTCTATGAGTTCAAGGCCAGCCTGGTCTACTTAGGGAGTTCAGGGTAGCCAGGACTACACAGAGAGACCCTGTCTCAAACAATAAGAACCTAAAGGAAAATTTATAAGCATGAAGTACGCCTATTCCTTACGGTTTTGCTCCCTTAAGCTTCTTTATATAGTATCTATATATGGCCTTCAAAAAGAAAACAGTTTCCAGAGTGACAGTAGCTTGGGGAATGTACTTTTTTTTTGGTTTTTTAGACAGGGTTTCTCTGTAGCTTTGAAGCCTGTCCTGGAACTTGCTCTGTAGATCAGGCTGGCCTTGAACTCACAGATCCACCTGTCTCTGCCTCTCGAGCCCTGAGATTAAAGGCATGCACTACCACCACCCAGCTGGGGAATGTACTTTTGCAATTACATTTTATTTACTTCTATTTTTATGGTGCTGTGGATGTAACCGAAGGCCTGGACTGAGCTAAACAAACTGCTCTTATTGAGCTACACTCTCAGTGCCATATTTCCATTTAAAAAAGCAATTCCTTCCTTCCTTCCTTCCTTCCTTCCTTCCTTCCTTCCTTCCTTCCTTCCTGTGTATGAGGACTTTGTAGCATTTTTCTTTTTAAATTTAGTTTTTGTATGGTTGTGGGTACACATGTGGAAATCATAGGACAGCTTGGTAGAAGTCACTTCTCTCACTTCATGCATTCTGGTAATCAAACACAAGTTGTCAGGCTTAGTGGCAAATGCCATTACCTATTTAGCCATCTTGCCAAGCCCCCATATTGTATTTTAAATTATTCTAGAATTTTGTGACACATTCATAGCAAGGTCAGGTTGGTAGTAGAAAATCAAATTTTTGATATTGTTATGTGTCAGATATAGCAATAGAAAGATAGTATTCTTTTTTCTTAAGTAGGAATAAACCTATTAATGACAGCCAACAGGAAATAAATTGCTAGCTCTAAAGGAATTAGTAGTTAAGTTATACTCTAAAGCTTAGGCTACTTTTGTTATTTCCTCCACTAGTGTGAATGATTGCATTGATGTTTTAGTGGAGTATTTTGAGTCAAACGTGAGGATTTTGATAGGCACTGCATAGTTTGTTCTGGCTTAAATTCAATTAAATTTTCATTATAATCATTATTACATGAAAAGAAACCAATGAACATTTTTCTGTGTTCCATTTTATTTTTGAATTATGGATTTGCATTTCTAGCAATGGTTTTGGAACCCTTTTGTCCTAGTATACTGGGGACTATTAGAGAATTTTAAGGTATTGCCTGATTACCATAGGCCTTTGAGGCTTTGAGAGGGTACTGGAGGTTAAAACTAGGGCCCCCTGTATACTAGGAGAGTGCTCTCGTACTAAACTTGTATCTCTAGTCCTAAGTTCTTTTTAGTCTAAAGGAGGAAGGTCAAATTTGGGGCTCAGTATCTTATCATTTGAAGGATATGTTCAAAGTGCATAGTGACTATCATACAGCAAACAGCAATTTTGTTTATGGTGACTGTCTTTTAATTTTGGAGGATAATGGGAAAATAGCTAAATCACCTTTGGGTGGTGGTTCTTAGAATAGTTCCTTGAGATGTGTTTGTTAACTAGTCTCTTCTCTATACTATATCCCTGTCCTTATGTTATCTCATTTAATAATTAAAAATATTCAGAAAGCATTAAAAACAAAGTACATGTGAAAAAAGTGATAAATAAAATTTCCTATTTCCCCCTTTTTTTAACTACAGGAACATTTAAACTTACAATTGAATTTACTGAAGAATATCCGAATAAGCCACCTACTGTTAGATTTGTCTCTAAGATGTTCCATCCTAATGGCAAGTATTTTATTTTATTCATTTTTTTTTGAGACAGGATTTCTCTGTGTAGCCCTGCCTGTCCTGGAACTCACTTTGTAGACCAGGCTGGCTTCAAACTCACAGAGATCCACCTGCCTCTGCTTCCTGAATGATGGGATTAAAGGTGTGCGCTACCAGTGCCTGTTTTTGTTTTGTTCTGTTGTTTTTTTTATGGCAAATATTTTAAACATGTTCTTGTAAGTCCTACAATGCTTTTTATGGTGGTAATTCCAAATGCTGTTGTTTATGTGAAGTACAAGTATTTTGTTTAGGTATCTTCCTATCTCTGGAAATTCGAATTCATTCATGTTCTTTTACTGTATTGATCTATAGTCCTAGAAATGCAAGAGGATGGTACCATCCTTTGCTTGGAGTCTTAACAGTCTGCTGGCTTTATGATCTTTGTTATTTACTTACTAAACGAAAATAAGAATGCTTTGGGAGGTCCTGTTTAATGACAGGCCAAATTAGGGTAACTGTGTATTTTGTAATTATCTTCACTAGCACTCAGAAAGGTATTTTTCAACTTCAGGTGCAAATCAGAATTACCACGAAACATTTTCAATACTCAGACCCCCCAAACACCAGATTGTGTTAAAGGATCTGGCACTGTTTGTTGGAAAAGTGCTGCTACTAGTCTATAAGCTTGTCTTTTACTTTTTTCTAACAATATTTTTTTCATGGTGTTAAGACTTTTATCTTTATGCCAAAATAAAACTCTGTGAATGTTAAGCTGTTACAAATAGGATATATAGTTTTCAGATTTGATGGGCTGAATTTCCCACAATTCTATGGAAGGATAACCTGCTGGAAAATATGTGTGACATTCTGAACAGGACAGTTTCTTCAGAATAAGCACTGCCCTCCAGTTTTATACCATGTTATTTTCTGATCACCTATTTCCCTAGTAATGATTATGACACCTTTTTAGATAGTTAACTAGGAAACTTTAAATTTCAAAAGCATTCTTGAGCATTTTTGTGTTGAATATGCTTAAACTTATGTTTTATGCTTAAACTTATGTCTTATGTTTAACATACCTACTTCTGTGTTCTTAGTCTACGCAGATGGTAGTATATGTCTGGATATACTTCAGAACCGTTGGAGTCCAACTTATGATGTGTCTTCCATTTTAACATCCATACAGGTGATTTTTCCTTTAATATGATTACAATCTTTGATGCTTTTACATTAGTGATTATTTTGACCTTTTAAATATTGGGATCAAGTTTATTGTATAAGGGAGCAGACCATTAAAATACAAGTCATCAGGAAATATGTGTATTTGCCTGAACTAGTTGCAGTTACTTTAAGTTAGTATGTGGAAGATGGAAAAATTAACTATTATTTGGGACAGCAGTACTGTCATTGATAAAATAGCTGTTCTCAACAATTTCTTTGTCTTGTTGCATTAAGGAACTGATATTTCTCTTTTCTCTGTAGTCTCTATTGGATGAACCTAATCCCAATAGTCCAGCCAACAGCCAGGCTGCCCAGCTGTACCAGGAGAACAAGCGGGAATATGAAAAGCGTGTTTCTGCAATAGTAGAACAAAGCTGGCGTGACTGTTGACTCAGGGTAGAACAAACGAAGAGGCTGGCCATAAGAAAAATGTATATTGATGAATTCATCTACTTCCTATTCCTAATTCATTACATTTACTTTATTAAAGACAAAATAGCTGTTGTGCTGTTTCTGTTTTCCCTTGCCAAGTTTTTCTTCCCCTTTCTGTCCTCCTGTGGAGCATCAGAGATTCCATTTGAAGTCCAATGTACTGTACCTGGGTTACTTGCAAACATTACTACTGCATATGTCCCTTTGTTGTATCTCATTTCCAGCCTCCAGCCTCCAAGCAGTTATCAGGTTACTGTACTTTTTATACTAAGCTTTTAAGAGAAACTGTTATGTATACCTGTGACCAGGATGTTATTTGTAACAAAATGATTGCTGCTGTGTTTCATCCTGGCCAGTTTTTCCCTTGTGTTCAATTTGGCAAAGAATGTATTTAGGATATGACCTAAAGAAAACAGGAATGCATCCATGTAAACATCTTAAATGGGAAGGAAAACTGAAAAATTCTATACTCATTTGTAAAGCAATATGAATTACAAGATGGCACTTATTGGTAGCAAGGACTAAAGGACCTAGCTAACAAATGGAAGCAACTTTAATAACTGACATAGTCCACTTTTTGTAAGATAATCATTGTGCAAATGCATTATGTTTCAGAATCCTGGCCTTTGGAGCTTTGTTCTTTTTAAAGAGGTGTGAGAACAGGACTAGAAGCTATCGTTTTTTAAGTTAGGAACCAGAAGATTCTCGAATCTTTTTAAAGGAACAGTATTGCCCTAAATAAACTTTTCTTTTTATGACTCAAGGAAGTGAGCCCTATCTCTTGCAAACTTTTCTCATTTAAAATCCTTAGTTATTGCTGCATGCTTTCAGTGTTTTGAGAACCTTATTGCCCACACCTGCAATTTTTCTTTGGATATTTACACTTTTAAATATACAGTATGGGGCAAGGCTTGTAAATGTTTTGTCTAATAAATTTTAATTGTTAATCTTTTATGCATTTATAGCACTTCTAACTTTGCACAAGTAACCCATGTAAAAACTGTACATTTTCAAAAGTTGTAAATAAAAAATAACCTTAAAATTTAGTTCACACTTTTATTAACTTTTTTTTAGGGATTTCCTATATACTTATCTTCCCTTCTAAAAATAAGTACAACAAAAGCAAAATGCTTTCTGGAAATAGACATCCAGTACTGTTAGCAAACCTTTTTTTAACTTTTCAGTCACAGAGTTAATGCTTTTCAAACATTTTAACATAAATTCAGTGTGCATTGTAGGCAATAAAAAAGAATGAAATGATGATAGGTTTTCTTACTAGTATGCTCAGTGACTAAGCTCTAACTTGTTTATCCTGACAATCCACCTCTTAAAAATCCTTTCACTTACTGGGACATGTTTATATAGGCCTAAGTCCAGCATCTGGGAGGCAGATGGATCTCTTGACTTTGAAGGCAACTTGGTGTACAGAGCAAGTTTCAGGCAAGGCAGTTACATAATGAGACTCCACCTCAAAGGAAAATAATATGGAGGTAGGGGACAATTGGAGAGACAGCTCAGTTAAGAATTCTTGCTCTTTTTCCAGAGGACCCTGTTTCAGTTCCCAGGACCCACACTGGGTTGCTCAAAACTGTTAACTCCTGTACTTAGGGAAATCTGATGCCCTCTTCAGGCCTCCATGAATACTGCACTCAAGAGAGTGCACAAAGTACACCCAGGCAGGCATACAACACATGCATAAAATGCTTAAATTCTGTGTAAGCTTGTGAGGGTAGGTATCCTCTGGCATCATGATGAAATGCAAGTGAGCTCTCCTCTGAGGAGCAACTAATCTCATTTTAAAGAGAATATGACAGTAACATGCTGTGTCTCATTAATAGTTGGAAGGAAAAGATGCATGTACCCCAGTCATCCTTGAAGGGTACTTAGACCTCACTGTTGGGGAGTTCAATCTGCCACATGAATTGCATTGTTCCACTTAGGACTAACGTCCTCAAATGCATATTTCCCATTCAAGTCCATTTGTTTCAAAGTAGAACCCCATCAATTTTTTTTATTTGGTGTTTGAATTAACTTCTTTCACCCTGTTTTGGCTGGGTATCTTAAATATGGATAAATTGCTATTTGAAAAATTTAGGATGAGACTGGGAACAGGCTGATTTAGTAACATTTTATTTTGTACATCTCCTGAGAAACACCATCATCAATTTCTTGTGGGATAATCCTTTTACAACCTTAAAAACGAAGCTGACATAGACATAGCCAAAGCTACCTAGACACTCATTGGAACATTTTATACAAATTACCCTTTTTTCTTCTTTACAATTTTTAACAAAGCCTGCTTTGTCCGCATATAATTACAAGAAAGTTAAAACATATTTTCAAGGTGCCTTTTTGAGACCCAAACTTTCAATTCTGTACCTGCTTATGTAAGGAAGGGGGTATGCTGAAGAACCAAAGTTGTAATTAGAGTCCTTTATTTAGGACCCACTTCAAGGGTTACTCCTAGCAAAGTAAACACACTGAATACTACTAAAAAAATGCACCCCAATGGAATGATATTTCCACTCTTGCAATCAAGGGGTGGTAGGTGTTAAAGAGTGTCTCTGTGAGCACAAGCATATATGCACATACAGTTTTCAGCTTACATTTAATACAAATAAAACTTGGAAGCACTCATATTCTGTCAAGTTTTATAGCAAAGTTCCTGAGCTAAAAATGACTTCTATTTCTAAGAAAAGGAAAATGCAAGGACCAAATAAAGGGAAAACTGGAACAGCAAGGTTGTCAGCAGCTTATTCCTGTCAACCTGATTTTTCCACATCAACACTAAAGCTGCTCTATCTACCAAGTTATCTGGTCCACCAAAATCAGGAACCCAATTCCTATATACTTAACCCAATTATCAGAGAGCCTTAAGTGTAACTAATCTGTTCCATTAGGCTTTTATAAACAAATCTGACTTCTGATTTCATACCACTTTCCTCCAAAACAACAAAAATCATTTTAGGAGTAAAACGTATAAAGAGACAAGCAAACCAAGTTTTCACATCTCATAATCTCTAAAAACCATGTCACCCAGAGAACCAAAGACAGTGTTCTAACTACCTGAACCACAACTTTCCAAGATGGGAGTGAATTTTGCAGGTAAAAAAATAGTTATAATCACAAAATCTATGAAAGTTCTACTCTAGTTCTGTTTCTGCTGAAGTATTACACACCAAAATAAAATGTACATCTCTTCTACCAAAACGAATAAAGTATATACACTATGGAAAAGAGTGCAAAGCTGATGCTGTACTGTGCTAGTCAATGCAGGTGCGTGGAAGTAAAGAGGTCCACGTATAAAAGTTAATTTATATTTTTAAATACACATTTTACTCTATATTCTTAGTATAAAGTAGAAAAAGGAGTAGGGAAGCAAAAAGGAATTTACTATGTATTGTGGTGTGGGCCAGTTACAAACCAAATATGAACCCTGCATATGGGGGTTGAAGAGCTGGCTGAGCAGTTAAGAGCGCATACTGTTCTTCCAGAGGACCAGAGTTCAGTTCCCAGCACCCATGGCAGGATCTTGACAAGTGCCTATATTGTCAGCCCCATCTGACACCTCTGTCCTCCACAGGCATATGCATTCACATGCATACAACTCCCACACACATTATAAAAAAATAAATCTTTTTTTAAAGGACACTACAAACAACCTAGGAGTCCTTACCATCATTTCTCTGGAGTTAACTATCAATACTGTAATATTCATTTCTTTTATTGCTAGGTTTTATTTGATTCATTGAGATACAATAAAACCACATAAAAGTAAACAGCCAAAGATTTGATAAGTCAGAATGCTGGCATACAAGAAAAAAAAAACACAAAGAAAACAAAAAACGTGATGACTGACAGATTCTTCTCCTATTTGCTAAATCATTACATTTATCCATGTGTGCTGTGACTGAACTATTCTGTGCAACCATCACTTCCTTTGTCCAAAGAACCAAAGTGTTGCTACTAGGTTGCTCTCCAGAAAGAAGCACACTGCCATTTTGATCAACTTTGGCTCCTTTTTATTTAGGAAGTATATACTAACTCTTTTATTTTTATACATTTTTACATTCCAGAAATAAGCGAAAATAGCAGTTTTAAGTATGTTACAAAGTTGGCTTTGGGGTGTAATAAGCTGTTTGAGAGGGACTAGCCAACTGACCTTTTCATCAAAGCACCAATGTATATCTTCAGTCTTTTACCAGGCTCGACCACAGCTGTGGTTGCCTTGGATGGGATGCACAGACCGTGTGAAAGCTACAATGGAGAGTTGCTCTGAGTCTCTGCAAGGCACCAAGAACAAACAATTCAAGCTTCCTTTCTTCTGATTGAATCAAGGCTTTTTGGAAACCTTTTGACATCTCTCTCAAGTAGTGCTCTCTTGGCATGAAGACTAGAATTTGTTAAAAGTCATATATCACAAGATACAGTAAATCACTTCCAATATCCTGGAAATCACAGGGCAGAAGTTATAAATAAACAAACACTAAAATTACTTTTAAGAAAGTTTTACATCATTTAGTTGATAAGGACATTTACATATACAGCACAATTTATTGTTAAATGTTCTATAATTGGCTTCACACAAAGATGAAAATTGCTAGTACAAAATGACCTGACATTTTAAGTAAATCTGGAATTAGCTGTAGTTTAATTAGAGTCAGCATTTACTTTACATATTGTTACAGATTGCTGTGCTATGCCCTTTATAATGTGAATTATTTTCCTCAGGGTGAAATTGCACTTAGATGGGTGTTTTTACTTGTACAAACTACTAAAATCTGAGGGGCGGGGCAATGTGAAAGACACAAAGAGTAACTGCACAACAATCATCTGCTGGGTAAGCTAATATGAGTGGACAGAATTCTCCAAGTTCCAAACCTAATAAAGCACTACATGAAATGAACAAGGTGAAACATCTTAAGAATGAATATTCTTCAACCAGATTATGTAGCTTTTTAAATTTGATCTGCCTCACACACAGGCATTTACAAGATAACTTAGTAAAAACTTAATTTGCTTGGGGCATGACAAGCTCATAATGCCCCACTTGGCCTTCCTGTTTGAGCTGATCTAGGAGGTCTTCCTTCCGCCGTTTTCTACCTACCACCAGGTACCTATCATGGCCCACCCCATGAGACTTACTCTTCAGGCCATACTTCTGAGCAATCTGATGTATTTGCTTCCGTTCGTCATTAGTCAGCTCTGTGGAGAAGGTCAAATCTGAGTGGCTCTCAGAGCGGGCATAGTTTCTGATGATCTGTTCTATATCTCTCTTAGCAATTTTATTGACCCTCTCTACATCTAGTCCAAGTCCTTCTCGCTTATGCTGCTCTTTGACTGAGATAGGCTCCCTTATGCCATCACCAGATTTACCTAAGCCACCACCCGTCCAACCCATTTTTCTCAGCAGTTGATTTCCTATGTTGTCTTCTTTGATTTGCTGTTTGTAAGCTTCTTCTGCCGAGCGGCCCTGAATTTCATTTCTTGAAATCACATCTTCAACAGTCCCTTTCTTCAGGTTGTTAATGACAGTTGGCTGGGTCTTTTTGAGGGTTTTCACAGCTTCTCCAGCAGCTTCATATTTGACACTTTTCTTCACCCCAACTGCTTCTGCAATGACTTCACTTTCCAGAATCACCTTGCATTTCCAGCGGAGCCCTGCCATCCTTTCATAGACGTATTCAACTGTCATTCGGTTAAACTGAGCCGTATCGTTCAGGGTGCACACAGGATTGGAAGAATTCTCATAAACTACAACATCTTTTATATCTTTCTTCTTTCCCGATCCTCTGGGTGAAGAGCCTGAGTGGCCCTGGGAACTTTTGACAGATGGGTAAGTGGGTTGTGTTTTTTGAAGAACCTTCAAAGCTTCGTCAGCAGCTGCATGTTTGCTTGTTTTCTTGGTTCCAAAACCTTCAGCTAAGCAGTGATCCTGTAGGAATACTTGACATCGCCATGTGCGATTTGGCATCATCTCATACTTGTACTCAATTGACATTTTATTGAATGAGGCAGAATTGTTAAGGATGCCAATTGCATCATTAGCATTTTCTGTAATGACAAAATTGGTCCAATGTTTGGCAGAACTATTAAAAATAGGCTGCCCTGAAGCATTCTTTCCCAGTACTACCAGGTCTTCTGGTGATTTTAAAGCTGGGGGAAATTCATATGAAAGCATGCCAATCTGACATACTACAAGGTCCTCTCCAATGATGTGCTTGAATTTCCGCCGGACAACTCTAACCTCAATCCGCTTCTGTAAGAGTTTTACAGCTAGCTCAGTAGCTCGATCCCTGGACCCATTCTTGCTCCCTGCATAACCTGTAGTTAGATAGATATTTTGGCATCTAACTTCACAAGCATAACCATCTGTGAGAAGTTTTTTATTTTTGGGGATGTCAGCAGGAGGAATTTCTTTTAAAGGAGCATATATATACTCAGGATTTGTCTTACACGCCTGAATGCAACGAGTTAGCATGTAGGTATAATTAATTTTATCAGATCCAGAAGTCATCTCTGGATTAGAAAGGTTCTTCCAGATAGTTGCTGTTAACTTTTCAATAAAATATTGTTTTTCAGCAACCACTGACTCAGGATACATCTGTGAAGGAGAAGGCTCTGGAGGTGGCTGACAGTTTGCCAGCTGGGATGTGCTGCTTGGGCCAGGGTTCCTCCTGTCAAAATACATGTTGGTTGTTACAGGCTGCTCTTTTGTGAAAATAAATCCTGATGAATTACAATACTGAGAATTCCCATCTTGTATATTGAAAGAGTCTTGAGTATAATCTTGGTAGAAGTTTCTTGGCATGCTGACAAAATGTGTTCGTCCATTTACCTCTTTTGTTTGAGGGCCATAAGGATCTTCCTGTCTTTCAGCTTTTGAACTACTAGCTACAAAATGTACAGGCTCAAAACGAGGTCTCACATGGAATTTGGAACCAGCTTGCTTTTTAGGAGGATTTTGACCTATAGAATGAGTGAAATTTACAATTCATTAAAATGGGAATATTTCAAAAGAACCAAGCAGGAAAATAGCACCAACCGTATTATCTGAAAGCTGTACTGTTGGTACAAGGTCACTTGGGTGAAGGGATTCATGTCACCATAAAGACTCTATCATAAGGGGCGACGCTCCCTTACCCTCCATGCATAAGGAAAGACTCTGAATAGGAAACAGCTCATCAAATCAGCTATGCAGGCTGCTGCTGTGCATGACTAGCAGATGAGATTACAAGTGAGCTAAAGCACAAGTGAACTCTTCCCCTATACTGGAAGGATGTGCTAGGACGATCTCTTATCGCCTGTGTACAAAGGGTACCAGAACTACAGATGACTCTACTGAAACAGAAATGATGGGTGACCAGATGCATTTACTAAATGTTTCTCTTTTGTTTCAGAGGTGAGTGGCTATGATAGTGCTTTATGTGGTTGTAACTGTAGTATCAAAAATAGTTTTCAACCAAAACCTTAGCTCTGACTTGTCCTGTACAAAAGGCTTTATTTACCTTTATTTCTAGAAGTGATAACAACTGGAACTAATGATTAGTGGGGGACACCACATTTGAAGTCGCGGAGACCTACTACTAAGGCTATACCAGAAACTAGTGCTTTTTCCCGACAGCACTCCTCAGTAGAAAGCTGGTCCATCTGGACCTGTCCAAGAACATCTAATTGCTCAGATAATCTCAGAATGAGACTCTTCTATTTAGAGGAAGGTTCCATGTCATAGACTTCAAGGATAGCATTACAGTGAGACTTCTGCACTTTCAATTCTTTTTAGCATACTCAAAAATTGTATGTAAGTTAGAAGTCATTTATCTGGGTCAGACATAGAGGCACACACTTTCAATCCCAGCACTTGGGAGGCAGAGGCAGGTAGATATCTGTGAACTTGAGGCCATCCTAGTCTACCAACTGGGTTCCAGGACAACCAGGGCTACACAGAGAGACTCTTGTCTCAAAAGCAAAATTTCAAAAAATCATTTATCTTTGCAAAGCATCCAGTGCTACCAGTGTTATGTGAAGCCACATGCTACACTCATAGCATTTTAAGAAGCCACACTTCTTCAAATCCCACCTCCCAGAAACAAGTTATACTCACCATCGTAGGCTGAAAGGTAGCGCTTTTGACCTTTGGAAGGTTTGGGCAGCATCAGATCGTATGACGGCATCTCCCCAATATCAATACCTTCGGCCATCTGAAGAATTTTTTCCATCAAGCGTGGGCTGTATCTATAAATATAATCTACAATTAAAACAAGGCATGGAGCTACTTTTTATAAATGCTTCTAAATGAGATGGTCTTTTATCCCACAGGACTTATCAGCAGGGTATTTTTGTTATGAAAATAAAGGATCAGACCTAAAATATTTACTTGTAGAATGAGAAGTTAAGTTACTCATTAGGCATCAAGAGCAAGGTTTTCTGCATAAAATATATAAACATAGGGGCTGAAGAGATGGTTTATCAGTTAAAAGCACTGGATGCTCTTCCAGAGGATCCAGGTTTGATTCCTAGCACCCATGTGACCATTTACAACTGCCTGTAGTTCCCATTCTAGAGTATACAACACTGTCTTCTGGCCTCTGTGGGCAACAGGCATGCATGTTGTGCACAGACATATAAGTAGGTAAGAATAGCCATATATATATATATATAAATTCTAGCCAAAACCTTATTTTTAACATGTGAATGGAAAACACAAGTATACACTGATGATTTTTCTCTTTCATATATGTATTACAATTTATATAAATTGTAACATAAATGTAAATAATTGTTTACATAAATGCCAACAATTACATTTATATGCTTATAAAAATACTGAGTGTTAAAGGACAGCTGAGTTGCTAACATCCAAATTATAGCTGCTATCACTTTTCATGAAAAGGAATCATGTTCCTCAGAGAAATGCATGCTTCCAAGCCTGGGGCAGGAAATGTCTAAGAGCCTGGGAGATCTTGGGCCTACAAACAAAGAAGCAGTCAAAGGTCACAGGAGTTGTGCCAAATGGACTCATAAGCCAATCAGAATAAACTCTTGGCAATATGAGCCAATCTGAGTGTCAATAATAGGAACAATAGCTAGCATGAATTAAAATATATCAAATATGTTTAAAATCTATTAGTTCATAATACTTACAAACCCATTATTGGTCACCTTTGGTGGATGGAAGGAATCAACGCATTATTCCCTAAACAAATAAATATTAAAGGGAGGAAGCAAGTATTTGTCCTATAATTTAATGGTCAAACAATATCTTAAAACCACCAAAGGGTTGCCACAGAAAATCTCTTAAAGATTTAGTTTCAGTTCTTTGTATTCATGGAGGAAGTGTGCACACATGAGTACAGGGTGCCATGGGAGGCCAGAGGCATCAGCTCTTTTAGAACTAGAATCACAGGTGTGAGCTGCCTGATGCATGATGGGAACCCGACTCCACTCCTCTCCAAACTCAATACGAACATCATCTCTCCAGCCCCAAGAAAATCATTTGCAGAAGCATTACAGCTAGCCAAGAAAAACATGAGAGCCCATTATCACTCTGCAAGGCACAAGAAATCTACTGATGAAGTAGAGACAGGGAAGAATCTAGAAATGGACTCCTATAAAGAATTCAAAACTGGTAGTGGACAGAGGTCCAAATTCAATCCCACAGAGGAAGAGTCTCTGGAACAACTGAGCACCTATATGTAAAAACCAGCAGGTAAACCTAAGCCTCATTTTACAAAAGTATAAAGTGTAAAACCATGAAATTGTCATAAAAAAAAAGTAGGAGAAAACCTTCAAGTTCTAGGCTATGCAAGCAGTTCTTAGAATTGACACTAGAAGCATGATCGATAAAAGGAAACAGTGTGGGCTGCAGAGCTGGCTCAGCAGTTAAGAGCACTGTTGTTCTTCTAGAGGACCCAGGTTCAATTCAAATCACCCATGTGGCAGCTAACAACTGTCCATAACTTCAGAACTTCCAGGATGTACATGATATAGACATACTTGCAAGCTAAACATGCATACACAGAAAATAAATAAATCTTTAAAAAGGAAAACGGGTAAAATGGACCTAATCATAATTAAAATCTTGTCCTCTTAAAAGACTGCAAAAAACAAAACAAAAACTATAGACTGGGAGAAAATGCTTGTGTACCACATACTTGACAAGAACTTGTTAGCTCCAGACCCAAGAGGAACAAAATCAAACTTTCAAATGAACAAGAAGAATTGGGGAGATGGCTGAGTGGGTAAAAGAACTCTTGCTGTATAAACTGGAGGTCCCAGATTCAAATCCCCAGCACCTCTGTAAAAGCTGGGCATAGCCACGAATGTCAGGAACTCCTGCATTGAGGTGCAGAGACAGGTGGATACCACAGATGGTTAGCCAGCCAACCTAGCCAAAATGGTGGACTCTAGGTTCAGTGACAGACCCTGTCTCAAAAAAAAAAAAAAAAAAAAAGCTAAAGAACAACCAAGGAAGACAGGACATCCTACTCTTGCTTCTATGGGTGCATTCACCTGCACACATGAATGTACATGTATATACACACACACACACACACACATAAACACAGACACACACATATAGACAGATTGCAAATGAACACACAGAAGGATATTCAACACCATCAATCACCAGGGAAATACAATTGAAAGACACCACTGACCTATCAAAATGACCAAAATAAAGTAGTGATGACACCAAATGCTGGCAAGAATGCAGAGAAACTGCATCTCTCAGATATTGCTGGTGGAACCATAAAATGATAGTTACTCTAGAAAACAATTCGGCAGTTTCTAATAAAACTAAACATTAACTATCACATGACACAGCAACTGTACTCTTGGGCAAGTATCCCAAAGAAATGAAAACTTAACGTTCATATCAACACTTGTATATGAATACTCACAACAGCTTAGGCCTAACTATAATAAGCCCAGATATCTTTCAACTACAACTCTTGTACGAAAACATCAGGAAAACTACATAGCAACAGAAAGAAACAAACCATAGTTACAGGTCACAGTGAGGCTGGGGGTGCTAATTATTTTAACAGAACAATAGGCGGGATGTTTGTGGTATTGGGAATGATAAGGGTCTTCTTTAAAAACATATTACAATTGTGTATAACTGCACACACCGCGGTGCCTGTCACGTGTGGCTGTCAGGGAACAACTCTGGAGTCATTCTCTCCAACTTTCATGTGAGATCCAGATAGCATACTCAGGTCATCAGGCTTACATGGCAAACACCCTTACCCACCGACCCATCTTACCTGCCCACAAATATTAAATATATTGACCACAGTGATGGATTAGAGAACCCTGCCATTTTAGGGTGTGATGGATTAAAAAAAAAAAACCCTGCAATTTTGGGGCATTGCTCAGCAATAGACTGCTTATCTAGCATGCATGAGGATCTAGGTTCTAGACTCCCCACATCTGAAGAAAGTGCTATGTAGAATAGCTTTTCCATGCTCAGATAAGGGTAAATAGAAACAGAGTTACTCTTGGTGTTTCAGTACTGATGTAGCTGCTGTGCTAGCAGCTGTCTGAATAAATGCAGGATAGAGTACTATCCGCTGTGTTTGCTTTATTACATTCATTGATTGTGCCTGGAGGGAATTGCACGTGTGCTGCATTGTGCCTATGGAGGTCAGAGGATCACGTGTGAGAACTGGGTCTTTCCTTCCACCTTGGGAGCCCTGGGGATCAAACTCCAGTTGTCGGGCTTAGTGGCAAATGCCTGAGACATCTCACCACCCTTGTAAGTTTCTTGTCATTGTTTTCTCCCACCTGTCCATCTTTCTGTTTTGAGATGGCCTCAATACACAACTCACATGTACCTCAGGCTAGCCTCCCATCCCACCTCCTGAGTGTTGGCATTTCCGGTGTGGCCACAACAGGCTAGACTGGCTTCTTGATAACATAATTTACTGTATGGTAATGAAAAAATGAGCCCAAGTGATGTTTTGTTACCATGAGCACCTGCTGGCCCTTCCTATTTTCAGAGTCTTTCTTGGCCAAACTAGTAGCATTTGGGAAGAAAGTCCTAACCTGAGTAACTAGCACAGCTTTTCATAAATACTTGTGAAGTTAAAGATTAACATCTTCCCTTTTCAGTGTATAGGCTCCAAACCCATCAGATGGCTTTCACTGTAAATAAAACCTAGTAGTCCTCATTGACAGATTATGGAAAGCTAGCTCTAACTTGCATTTCTTCAGACAGCTGCTAGCACAGCAGCTCCATCAGTACTGGAACACCAAGAGTAACTCTCTTGCTATTTAACCTTATCTGAGCATGGGAAGAGCGATTCTAAAGCATAATCCATTCTACATAGCACTTCCCTCAGATGTGGGGAGTCTAGCTTCTACAGTATGGGATGAAAACAAGACTATGAAAATCAGGTGGCATGACTTAAAAACATTTATTCATTACTTTAAAAAATTATGTTATGTACCTGGGTGTTTTGCCTACATATATGTCTGTGTACTGTGTGTATGCCTGGTGCCCATGAAGGCTGGAGAGGGTGTCCAATTCCCTGGAACTGGAGTTACAGATAGTTTGTGAGCTGCCGTATGGGTGCTAGGAACTGAACCCAGGTCCTCTTAAAGAGCAGACAGTGCACGCACTTAACCACTAATCCATCTCTCCAGTCCAAAGTTCACAGCTTTTAAAACCACTAATTTCACATTTGCAAAAACTGGTGGTACAACCAAGCCACCTGCCTTGGGTCCAGTGAAAATTCTCTAGCCCTTCCATCAGAGCCTGACTCTGAATATGCCATACACATGCCATTCGATGCACATGAAGGATATACTTCGGGCCCCCTACAGTCACATTCGCTTGTCTCTCAAGTTTCTTCCAGCTTCGGTAATTACTGTACCTGTTTATTGCTCCCTATTCATTACAACTGCTACAGAATTCACCACCTCCCAGAGGCTATAAAAATAAACTCTTGCGTAGGTTGCCAACATAGCCAGATTCTGTCCTTTATACAAAAGAATACAAAAGAAGCACAGCAAACTTAAATAAGAACGGAAAGACTATCATGTTATCTAGTGCTTGACTAGTCAAAATACAATGCAAAAATTTTAGAGTCTCTAAAAAAGATCACTAGAATTCTATTTCTATTCCCAAATACCCATCCAAGGATAAAGGTCAAGTTATTGCAATCTTCCTTGGTGATTTTTCATAATGCACTAAAAATGATACCTTTAACTCTAAAGAAACCCAACCAAGAAAAACTTCACATCTCAACCAGTGATAACTTCAGTATCATTTAAGGGGTTACTTTATGTTCTTTTTGTTTGTTTGCTTTCTATGCCCTCCCATTGCTGATTCTTTATGTTGTTACCACATCTATTCTATTTTGATTTTACCAAACTGAAAACTGAACTCACAGACTTGAGCATTCCAGGCAAAGATTCTACCATTAAGTTATATTTCCCAGTCCATTTGGGATTTAATGGCTATATAATGTTCTGTATTATGGAATATGGTGTAACATAACATTAAGGCAAGTCAAGAATAATTTTTAAATGCATGCATATTATATATTTATATGTGCATTAGATCACATGTTTGGCTGTAAATACTTTCTTTAACTCACCTACCATGTCTAGCATATTATTGAAAGATGATTTATAATGGGCAATATACTTTTCTTCATAGATAGCACAGTCTTGGTCACAAGACAGTTGCATCTATGTGCACAGCTACAAGAGAAACATAAATCATTAAACACAATGGCACCTGAAATTTAGGAACTATTCAATAATAGATGCTTGTAAGTATTTTTGAAAATATATTAAATAGTTCTACTAAATCTAAATTAAAATGCCGAGATTTAAAAAAAATGCTGAGATTAGAAATTTAAAAGCCAGATGTAGTGGCACATGACTTATTATTATTATTATTTTATGTGTCTGAGTGTTTCGTCTGTATGTATGTATGTGCACCACATACATGCCTGGTGCCTGAGAAAGTGGTAAACCTCCATGTGGGTGATGGGAATCAAACCTGGGTCCTTTGAAACAACAACATGTCCCCTAACCACTGAGTCAACTCTCCAGTTAAACCCAACACTCCAGAGGCAGAGGCTGAGTCAGGCAGTGGTGGCATGCGCCTTTAAACCCAGCACTCAGGATGCAGAGGCAGGCCGATCTTGGTGAATTTGAGGACAGCCTCATCTATAGAGTGAGGTCCGGGACAGCCAAGGCTACACAGGGAAACCCTGTCTAAACAAACAAACAACAACAAAAAAATACAACAAAAAAGAGGCAGAGGCAGGTGGATCTCTATGAGCTCAAGGTCACCCTGGTCTACACAGTGAGTTCCAGAACAGCCAGGGCTACACAGTGAAACCGTCTGGGGGGGGGGGGAGAAAGAAAAGAAGGAAGGAAAGAAAAGAAAGAGAAATAAAAATTAGGGCTTCAAAACACAAAATGGGGGCTGGAGAGATGGCTCAGCACTGATTGTTCTTCCAGAAGTCCTGAGTTCAATTCCCAGCAACCACATGGTGGCTCACAACCACCTGTAATAAGATCTGGTGCCAACTTCTGGCCTGCAGGGACACATGCAGGCAGAACATTGTATACATAATAAATAAATCTTAAAAAAAAACACAAAAAACATTCAAAACTACTTACAAGATGCTTAATGGGCCAGGCGGTGGTGCGCACGCCTTTAATCCCAGCACTCGGGAGGCAGAGGCAGGCGGATCTCTGTGAGTTCGAGGCCAGCCTGGTCTACAAGAGCTAGTTCCAGGACAGAGCACTCACACATAAAATATAAATAAATAAATAAATTTAAAAATTGTCACCGGGCAGTGGTGGCGCACACCTTTAATCCCAGCACTCGGGAGGCAGGGACAGGCGGATCTCTGTGAGTTCGAGGCCAGCCTGGTCTACAAGAGCTAGTTCCAGGACAGGCTCCAAAGCCACAGAGAAACCCTGTCTCGAAAAACCAAAAAAAAAAAGATGCTTAATGATGCAAGTTAATAACACATGTATAGATTATGGGTGAAATTCTCAAAAAACCCCACTCCGCTTTCCCTAGTGACTTGTGTATCGATGTGTAAAGTTAAATTTCACAATATATATCTAATTGGAATCTACTTTCAAACTCTTCGGAATGTATCAAGAAAAAGAATTCAAGGTAGCTAAGTTAATTTCATATCATTTCTCTATTAGTGGGTTAACAAAAATAAGCAAGCCAGGATTTGTATGCCAGAACTGCTTCTAAATCCTATGGATTAAGACTGGAAAACTGAATATGCCAGGTAATCTGGACATTGTGCCTTCTTCTTCTTCTTTTTTTTTTTTTTTTGGTTTTTTCGAGATAGGGTTTCTCTGTAGCTTTGGGGCTTGTCCTGGAACTAGCTCTTGTACACCGGGCTGGCCTCAAACACAGAGATCCGCCTGCCTCTGCCTCCCGAGTGCTGGGTTTAAAGGCCACCACCGCCTGGCTGACTTGTGCCTTCTTAAATGGCCATGGGTGGATCTCGGTGGTATAGTTTTTGGCTAACAGGCATGAGACTGTAAATTCTACCACTCAGTACTGCAAAACAAATACAGTAGTAAACACACTAGCTATAATCTGTAAGTAAAAACTGCACAGACACCCCAGGCCTTCATGTGCACAGTTATTTAAGTATTATATATGTAGCTGATCAAAGGACTATAAGTTTTCATTAGCCACAAGACTAATGGTTTGAAACTGCTTTAGAAATTTCTCAGAAAATTCTTCCTGTTCCAGACTCCAAAATTCTGGGATTACAGGCATGGGCCATCACAACAAGCGACATTTCTTGATAGGTGGCTTGCTTTTATAAAACAGAAAAAGTGAAGGAAGCTTTGAGCTTCTTGGTTGCCTGGATGAAGAAAGATTATTAAAAAGTAGAGTGGAAGGCTGGAGACACAGCTCAACTGATAGAGTGCCTGACCAGCACTCATGAAGCCCTAGGTTCAATCCTGAGCACCAGATAAACCGGACATGGTAGGGCACCCCATGATTTCAGCACTCAGGAGGCAAAGGCAAGAAAAGCATAACTTTCAGACCATCCTCAGCTATGTGGCAAGTTCAAGGACAGTCTGGGCTGCATGAGACTTTGTCTCACAAAAATGTAGATCACAAAACTTTATTTTATCCTATAAAGTAGAATTTCTCACTCTGGTCCTCAAGTCAAAGTATAAGCATCATCTGGTAACCTGACAGAAATAAAAATTGAGGCTATTCTTCACATCTTCTGATTTGGAAGTCTTGGAGTAGGGGTCCAGGAACCTGTCGTTTAATAAACCTAACAGGTGATTATTATTATTGTTGTTATTATTTTATACAGGGTATCCTTGTATAGTCCAGGCAAGCTAAACTCACCATCCTGCTTCACTCTCAGGTCCTGAGTACAAGGATTAAAGTCTTGTGCTAGCACACGCAGTATCCAAAACAGGTGTTTTGCTGCATGCTTATGTGTAAGAACCACAATTATAGAGTCAAGAGGATATTAAAGGGCTGGGGAGATGGTTCAATGCTTGCTACAGAAGAGGACCTGAGTTTTAATCCCCAGCATCCATGTAAAACCAGGGCAAGGTGACACACTGCACGGTCTATAATCACATTATTCGTAAAGGAGACAGACAGATCCCTAGTCAGTCTAAGCTAACTGGCGAGCTTTAGATTCCATGAATTTTTCTCAAACAAATAAACAGTGATAGAGATGACACCCAACCCGATCTCTGGCCTCACAGTCAAGGCTGCTTACCACATAAACATTTCACACACCCGCACGCATGCATGCACACACACACATTCAAATCTGTCCCATGGAAATGGCCACTATCACCAAAAGGAATGAAACACACTCTGAATCCCTGGCACATGAGTTCTTCTTGCACTAGCTGATAGAATTTTCAGATATTCTTTTTTATATCCCATCTCCTAATCAAATGGAATCCCTTGAACTAATTAGCAATTTGAGTTTACAAAGGGCTGTGTCACCACACTTAGGCAATTTACTTAGAAAAAAGCAGTCTGAACTGGGTGGTGGTGGCGCACGCCTTTAATCCCAGCACTCGGGAGGCAGAGGCAGGTGGATCTCTGTGAGTTCGAGGCCAGCCTGGTCTACAAGAGCTAGTTCCAGAACAGGCTCCAAAATTACATAGAGAAACCCTGTCTCAAAAAACCAAAAAAAAAAAAAAAAAAGAGCAGTCTGTCATACAAAACAAAAATTACCCTGCCAACTTTGAGAACATAGATTTTTATGAACCCAAGGAGAGAGCTAAGAAAAGCCTAAAGGTGAAGACCATACTGAGTTGCTAACTTCCAAAGTTCTCTTGGGCTCTTCCCATTCTATGTCGTACGGTCAGATATAATGCAAACAGTTCTTTCCAGTTCATCTATTCCATAGCTCTATTGTAATTGTTGTAGTGATGTAGGCATACTGCAACACGCTGACTTCTAGACAAAGGATTTGCAGATACACACACACACATCCTGGGTGCTTGAGCTTTTAAGGTCAACTACCACCCACTTGGTTTGTGTTCATACGCTGGTTATGCATGAAGCTGCTATTCGTGGGATAGAAGCCTGAGATTGAGAGATTTGACTTATGCCAGTTACTTGCTTTTGTTTATGGTCGGTCCATCCTTCCTAAACATGGCAGTTGTGTCTCAGTGGAGAGAGCATCAGACTAGAAATAGTTGTGAGACCTTGCACAGTAACTTAACTTCTTGGCCTTCATTGATCCTTGGCTGTAAAAGGGAGATACCTCCTAACCTCTAGGATGGTGAATAAGATGAAAAGGGTTGAAAATATGCTATATACTACAAAGCTGTCTACATCTACCACTGCCCAGACATTTACTGAGCAGCTATTATGCTAAAGTAGAATACTCCAAAAGATTTCTGCTAGGCACTGAAGACAAAGGTGTGCATATGAAAAAAGAGAGTAAAGACCTACCCCCCAACTTGTATTCTAGCAGGAAGTTTAGTTATGAACACAAAGGATGGTTAGCCTCCCCCATTAAAGATGTTTTAGGATTCTGATTCCCTGTAGTCTTTTGTGGTAATAAGACTTAGGACTATATGATAAAGGTGCCTTTTTTACTGCAAGAACAACATTGCTAGGGAAATCACATTTATCTGATGACTAATTGTTGAGGATTTCCCAGCTCCTTAAGTGAAATGATCGCTATCTCTAGAGGCAGAAATTATGTTAACTTAGAGAAGAGAGAAAAAATAAAACTCTGGGACAGGGCGAAGCAAAGTTTCATGCTGGGTGCCATGTTCAACAATTAAGGTAGGAGCAGACAATTTCTTCTGCGTTGTTTACAGTTATTCCTAGAACTGATGATCTAGCTGAATTGAATCTGATCATTTTCCAGAATTTGTCATCTTCCTAATAAAAACAAATTGACTGTTCATCAGGAATATAAAAGACGCTTTCCAGTCTACTGAAGGAATTAGTCTAGGATAAGGCCAATTTCGAGGTTCTGAAGGACAGAGGACCCAGGCACCCTGTTAAACACAAACAGGCACACACACACACAAAACCAAAACTGCGTTGAAACCATACCGCAGTCTCCACAGAACACAAAGTGCTTTCCAAGAGGCCTGTTCAGAAGCCACCAGATTCTAGGAAAGGAGGAAACAGAGAAAGACACATATACACCCCTAAGACCTCACCCAGAGGTGAAATGGTAATTCCTCTTAGCCCATTTAAGGTGAAAAGAGGGCAATGTATGTTTACAGCAGATAGATTCACTTCTTTGTTTGAGTACGTTATGCGCAAATCTACAAGCAAGCCTGACACTGCAGCTCAGAGACCTGACACACCACCTCCCCAGGAGAAGACTCTAAGACCTGGCTGGGGGGGGGGTGCAAGGAGAGGAGGGTTTTTAAGCTAGTGGAGATGGAAGAAGAGAGTGGCCGGGAGACTAGGATTTGAGCTTCGGAGTTTGTCCTCCCCTTGAAGCCCCATCGAATATCCTCTGCAGATGCCGCATCCTTGGAAGACTCTATGCAGGTCTGAGGTTCTGCTATTGAACACCAATCACCACGACTAACTCTCAATAATCCTCTTCTAGAAGCTACTTCATCTCCATTTCTGGTCCTGGTCTGTGCCTTCATGTGCTGTCATGTCATTCATTGCCTGCCACCACGGTCACCCACCCTACCCCCCAACCACTAGTGAAGCTTCTTCGTGTTCTCTAGCAAATCTTCAAACCTAAAGCCTCCAAGCGACATCATCCGCATCCTGCCGCTGTCCCTATCTGGACCGCTTCTGCTGACCCTCTCCTTCCTTTGGGCTGTCCCGTAACACAAACTCCACCATCCGTCCCTCACCCTCATCCCCAAGCCGACCCTCGTCACCCATCTCCCACCCTTGAACCTAACTCGATCGCCCCACACCAGGCTCACCTGCAGCCCAGGAAAACGTGGTTGATCCAGGCGGCGGAGAGCGCGAGGAGCTGGTCCAGGGCAGCCCCGGGATAGCTGTGCAGGTGCCGACAGATGAAGCTCCGCCGCAGAGCCCACTGCCAGTCACTTTCGTGGCTATAGCGCCACTGCTCCAGCACTGGCTCAGGCGGGGGTGGCGGGAGGGGCGGCAGCGGCGGCGGCGGGAGGGGGGGCAGCGGCGGCGGCGACAGGAAGTCGCCCCCCAGCAGCAGACGTCCTCCAGCCATCTTCTCTGCTTCAGTGTGGGGACGCCCCCCAGGGACGAAGCCGGCAAACTGGCCGCGAGCAATCGAGGCGGCGGCGGGGAGGGGTGGACCTGTGTGAGGGACGCTCGAGGCCGAATCTTGGGGGACGGGAGTGTGTGCCTGGGGGCTACGATCACAGGGGGACCGGGAGCAACGATCCCTGTCGCCACGCTGGCCGCGCCGCTCCAACTAGTGTGGGAACGTGAGGGCTTTCTTATTATACCGGGCGCACACACCAATGGAGTTGAGCCCCGCTACTCCGCGCCTCCTCGGACTCTAAGACCCACACACTGAGAGAGTAGTGGCAAGAGAAAAAAGAAGCAGCACCAGCACGCCGGCTTCCCCGGCTCAGATGGCTCAGCCTACCTCCCCGCGTGCCACCCCGAGGTTGTGAGACCACTGCGCACGCGCCACGGCCGGTCTCCAACTTCGAAATCCCGCCGCGAAATCTCGCGTGGTGAGCATTTTTTCCCTTCCTCTGACGATTACTCTCCATTGACGCACTCTGGTGACCAGCGGAGGGCGGAGACTCCGGTGAGGGCTCTCAGAGGTTCCTGAACGCGGTGATGGCATTAAGTCTCTGGAAGGTGCCCTCAGGTGATTAGTTGGCAGTGATGCCTGGCCGTCTGCTCTGTCTGGGTTTCTAAGCGGCACGATTCTGAGGCTGTGTCCTTTGGAAGGGATTTAGGTTTCGGGGGGTTTGGCATGTTTTTCCTGTTAGCTCTCTGAGATGCCTCTTCAGAGAAGAGTTTGAAAAATCAACGCGCCTTTCACCATCAGCTTTGGAGCTGCTTGTGAAAGCGTGGTTGCGAAGAAATAACAGCGTTACTTCTCAAGCCGGTCTTTTACACTTTTCTGATCATGATTGCAGACAGTTCTGTGTCGTGTCAATATATATATATATATATTTGGTGCGGGGTGTTTGTGTTTCTTTAACTGGGTCTTATGTAGCCAGGCTAGCTTCCTACTCACTATATAACCACGGGTGACCTTGAACTTCTGTCCTCCTGCCTGCACCTTCCAAGTGCCAGGACTACAAAGTGTATCATGCTCTTATATTTCAGCTTACAAAGGAAGCTAAACGACTAGTTAAAAGCTGCCGGGCAGCATAATGGCCAAAACATTATATAGATTACAATCTCAGTGATGAAAATTAACCCTGAACTCTTAAACTGGCATCATTCATGGCCTGGATAAGGAGTCTTTTAATTTATTATCCTCAATTCAAAAGTGGGAGGGTCCTGCTATATAACCAAGGCTATCCTTGAACCAACACCTCTTCCTAGGCCTCTTGGGTGCTGAGATTACAGACACCAATCACTGCCCAACTTGCAGATTGAGAGACAAGAACGACAAATTTAGCTCCTAATTTTTCTGTGCGTATGTCGCTGTGGGAGTGAGGGAGGGTGGATGCCAGGAAACTAGAAAGGGGCCCATGAGAGGAAGAGAATTACTTTCATCAGAAAATTGCTGTATAATAAAATCTCAATAACTAGGAAAACAAAAAAAAAAACCAAAACTTATGATTGAAGGAATCCACATCTAATCATTTAGTTAAAAAAAAATCTTAAATTCTTGATTATGTTTTGTTAAGAATTGCTGTTCAAATTTCCTGCTAGGAGTATCTCTTCTGATTAGTAATATTACTGAGTATATTGTCGTATACCATTTTCGCACATTTGTACACATTTAACTGTTTCCACTCAATGGGCATAATTTTATTTTGGTTTTGATATCTTTTGTAAGTTAGTATTGTGTCTTTTAAATCTAATAAAAATTTGAGAAAGAAAAATGTTAAAACAACTGACTCTTTTTCCCTTGATAAAATGTCCCATTTATGAAAACAGGGAGTTCCTCTTTTGCGGTTAATGCCTACGCTGGCTTCCATTGGCATGCCATAGGCTAGTCAGATGAATGAAGGCTTTTCTCTTTGCACCATCCTAGTTTCTTAGCGTCTACATCTTAAGTTGATATTTTAATAATTGGATTAATTTTGGGCTTTTATGGTTATCCCCCCCCTTCAAAATTCAGTTGCTGAAATTTAATGGTCAATGTGATGGCATTAAGAGATAGAGTCTTGGGACAGGCAGTGGTGAAACATGCCTTTAATCCCAGCACTGGGGAGTCAGTTGGAAGCAGGCTGATCTCTGTGAGTTTGAAGCCATTTTGGTCTACAAAGCGAGTTACAGGACAGCCAGGGCTCTTTGTCACACAGAGAAAAGTGCCTCAAAAAATCAAAAAGGGGCGAAAAAACAAGAACAGAAAAAGAGATAGGATCTTTAAGAGTTAATTAGGCCTGTGGGATACTTCCTCCTGGAAGAAATTTAGATCTTTATAAAACATATTTCATACAGCATTTGGACTTCTATCTCCTCCCTCCCCCATGTAAGGATAACAGTATTTATTGCTGCCTTCTGATAGATACAGCAGCAAGAAACCATCTTGGAGCAGTGAACATTTCTCACCAGACAACCGCATCCGCTACTGTCTTGGTCTTGGACTTCCCAGCCTCCAGCACTCTAAGAAATCGATCAGTTCTTTAGTTTTGCAGCCTCGGGTAGCACAACAGAACTAAGATGTGGTCTATGCTGCCAACCCTCATCAAAAGCAGCATTGCGATTATAGCACATCTTTCCTTAAATCTGAGAGAAAGAAAAACTCCTTCCTCTTAGTTCAAAATAAATCTTCATCAGATTTGCACTTAAGTTTGAGACTCCCATATTAGTATTAATTCTGAAACTACCAACACCATTACTCCTGTGGACTCATTACAATTATATTTGACACCCATAGGTCCCTTCCCCCCCCCACTTTCCTCTTGGTATGAACATAAAATATGCTTGATTTTGAGACACAATTCTATTCCACAGACATCCTTACTTAGGGAGTTGTAATTATACTGGGAAGTATTCTATAGATTCCTGAATGACAGATATGTGATCCATTTCCTAAGTTGCCTTATACAGGGAGTTCATATAAAACTCATTTTACATAGCACATTCGTGGCCTTAGCTTGAGTATTTAAGCCAGTATGTATCTCACAAATTTATCACTGAATTTCTGGAGAAGCCTAAGTAAATATCTATCTTTCTTATATATTATTTTCAAACTATGAAATTGCTGTAGGATCACACTTCCTGTGATAATTAATTTTGCTTCTCAAGCTATATCCATACAAGTAAACATTATACAGACTGAGCAGATTGTGTTTGTATATTTAGAAGTGTTTGTGTAACAACAGTTAAAGAAAAAGAGTCTACAGGCAATGACGTGAGAGAGAACAAAGGGGTGCATAGGGGGACATGAAGGGAGGAAAGGGAAAGGGGGAAATCATGCAATTATCTTTTAATTTCAAAAGATAATAAAAAATCACCTAGGCATTAAAGACACAGATAATTGAGTGTGATTGTGGTGTAGGAGGTTCTTCTGTCTATGTGTTGCTTTCATTGGTTGAATAAAGAAACTGCCTTGGCCTTTTGATAGGAAAGCACTTAGGTAGGCGGAGTAGATGGAGCTGAATGCTGGGAAGAAGGGCAAAGAGAGAGCCTCCATGGAGCTGCCAGGTCAGACATGCTGAATCTTTCTCGGTAAGCCATGGCCTCATGATGAACACAGATTATTAGAAATGGGTTAAATCAAGATGTGAGAGTTAACCAATAAGAGGCTAGAGCTAATGAGCCAGGCGGTGATTTAATTAATACAATTTCTGTGTGGTTATTTCAGGTGTAAGCTAGTGGGGCGGTCGGGTTGAAAAGAAGGCCCTCTTTCCTTGCAACAGTTTGGTGGCCCAACGTGGCCAATTAAATCCACTTAAAAACCTGAGAGAGCTTAATTTTGAAACATAGAAAAAACAGAGTTTAACACAGCTTTTTGCTGTTTGCTGGCAGCATGCTGCAGAGATTTTTCCTGACTCAGCAATAAAAACAAACAAAAAAGCCCACCATTTTAAAACGAGGCTTCCTGGGCCCTGCCACTGGTGCAAACTCCAGCTATGGAGCATTTGTGGGCCTGGATGTTTGTGTATCCACTCAGGGTCAGGAACAAAGTACCTGAGACCATGCCTGTGGCTTTGCACTCCCCGCCTGCTCAGGTGGCGGGATCAGGTCTACTAGGCATGCACACGCAGGAGAGCATGGCAGATTTCTGCCACCATATAGAGAGATGTTTCCAGGCTGTGCAGTGCTCTGCATCGCAAATTTGGCTGTAACTCAGATAAAAAGCGTTTATGTGTTACATGCTCATTCTCCGGGTTGGGAGTGTTAAGCGTGGCTCCTGTCTGGCGGCCCCAGAGCTAACACTGGTGGTGCTTCCACCATTTTGAAATTGGAGAGAGGCGGAGCCAACATCCAGAGCAGCTGCAACCAAGCTGCTTAGCAGTTTAAAAGCTCTTCAAGACAGTAGAGAATTAAAGACAATGTAATAAGGACAGATTCGGACATAAAAGACCTCTAAATGGGTCATAATGTTAGATAAACGTACGTACGTAGGCTTGGGAGAGAGAAGAAAAAGAGTATAAAAAGTCATAAAATAAAGTTAATGCTTAAAAAAAGGGTAAAGTCTTTAAAGAGACAGAGTAAAGTAATAGTGTAAAAATAAGCCACGTAAAAATGGAAAATTCACAGAGAGTATAGATTCTATATATTATTGTGTTTTCTTTAAATTTTTTGACTGTAAAGGAGCTAAGTACAAAGAGATATTTCATTGTATGGGCTAAGCTAAACCAGCATGTATATTATAAAGATATCTTGACTTCAAAATTTGGGTCTAAGGATATGGTGCTTTGGAAAAGAGGTTCTTCTTTTGTTTTCACAGAAGATGAGAACCTGTGGATTGCCTCCAGGCAAATATGGTATGATAGACCACGCCCTCCTGAAAGGTTGCCAGTAAACATCCTCAAGAACTTACTTTGCTCAACTGCTGACTGAGTTGAACCTAGCATACAGGATACACCGTGAAAGACCTGATTAACAGCGCCCCCATACAACAGGAAGAAGTTTGGAGAGAAATAACTATGTCCATATTCCCAAATATTGTTTATAACTTTGTTTACATTTAAAGGGGGATATGATATAGATATGAATAATTTACATTGGTATAAATCTCGATTTATTAATATAAATTTAAAGTCAGTTTTGTTATATGTATATGTATTTATGATCTTGATTAAGGTATTGTGATTGTGTAGTTCATTTAAAAATCTAATGTATAATTAGGAAATATAGGTTGTTAATGGATAATCATCGATAATAGTCAAGCTTGTGGTCATGTTAGATTTTCTAGATATATAGAGATATATTTCAGTTAGATAGGCATTCTTCATATCTTTCTTTTTTAAAATATTTATTTATTTATTATGTATACAATATTCTGTATGTGTGTATGCCTGCAGGCCAGAAGAGGGCACCAGACTCCATTACAGATGGTTATGAGCCACCATGTGGTTGCTGGGAATTGAACTCAGGACCTTTGGAAGAGCAGGCAATGCTCTTAACCTCTGAGCCATCTCTCCAGCCCATCATATCTTTCAAAGACTACAGAATATGGCATTTAAAATGTTTTAATAACTTAGGGTTTTTCATGACAATGAGACACGTCTGCTCCTGGCAGCACCAGCTACTTCAAGAGGAAATGGGCATCGAAGAGGCTCCTTATGAACTTTGATAGCCATTTGGGCAAAAAATTGCTCTTGCCTGGACTGATGCATAAACTGGACATGCAGTACCCACAGAGATGACTGCTGAACTTGCCTAAAGGTGAGATGACCCTTCGGTGTTCTTGTTTCATGAAAGAGTCTGCAAGACATTCCGCAGACACAGAAGAAAATGACTGAACTGTCTTTAAAATTTCCTGCTTCAAGGAAATGTATGCTGGATACTATGGGCCTGTGGGCTGAAGATGGATGCCCCAACGGTACAGAAAAACTTTGGGTGACTGTTCAGGAAGCGAGATTCTCTGTCATTTCTAGAGTTTTGGAAGCTGCTTACAATGTACTTCTTGTTCACTTAGGTAATATTATATCCTTCTGGAATCTTTGATGGAGTTGAAGAATAGATAGATAGTTATAGTTTTCCATTGTAATGATAAAAGATAAAATAGATCTAAATATTGTAACTGTAATTCTTGCTTAATAACTGTTTTGTTATATGTAATTTTACTATGTTAAAGTTAAAGCCTTTTTGTTTAAACAGAAAAAGGACAAATGGTGTAGGAGTTTCTTCTGTCTATGTGTTGTTTTCATTGATTGAATAAAGAAACTGCCTTGGCCTTTTGATAGGGCAGCACTTCGGTAGGTGGAGTAGACAGAACTGAATGCTGGGAAGGAGAGCGAGGGCTGCCATGGAGCTGCCAGGTCTGACATGCTGAATCTTTCCCGGTAAGCCACGACCTCGTAGTGACATACAGATTATTAGAAATGGGTTGAATCAAGATGTGAGAGCCAATAAGAGGCTAGAACTAATGGGCCAGGTAGTGTTTAAATGAATACAGTTTCTGTGTGGTTATTTCAGGTGTATGCTAGCCAGGCAGCTGGTACCAAAAGCAGGCCCTCTCTCCTCCAACATGATTGTAGGGATGTTTCCAGAGAGTGTTAGCTGGGGGTGGACAGGGGGAACAAGCAAGTAAGAAAACATAATCTGATTTTTGAATTATAAAATAAAAAGCATTGAAACTGAGGCCATCTAGCGGGCTGTATGTGAAGCTGGGTGGTAGAGTACCTAGCATGTAGGAAGGCTTGGATTCAATCCCCTGTATTCCCAGACAGCCAAGAAAAAGAGGCCAGAGGCCATTTATCCTGGAACAGTCCTGATGCTGCTCTCTTTATGATTCCCACTAGAGAACAGAAACTGTGTCGTCTACAGAAAACAAAGCAGAAGAAACACTTGCATGATCTTCTTGTGACCTTCTCTCCCTGGTAATTTTTTTTTAAACTAAAATCCTACAGCCAATCTGTTTTAACCTATTCCCTTTTCACAAGATACAGAATCTCTCAGGGATCAGCTGAGACAGCTAAACAGAAACAGATCATCTGAATAAAGACTGAGGCTGTGGAGGAAAGAGACTATAAAGGCAGTCCAATGCAATCCTAAACCATACCATAAAACTGTAAACATCCATCTATTCTCAAACACAGCCTTCAGCCACTCTTTTTAGACTGTGCACAACCCCTCTGACTCTGCCAGGCTTCCTTCTCTGACCTTTCTTGTAAAGGAGTCAGTAATGACAGGAGGGAACCTCAGAACCCAGCTAAACACTATGTCCATTAGCATATCAGAAATTAGACCATGCAAAATTTGTGTGTGTGTGTCAAAACAAGTTACATGCCTATTTTGATTATACCCTGCAGTCCCTATTACTGTAACTTTCTAGTTTCCCTCCCAGTACCACCAACCCCTTCCTCTTCCTAACCTAGCCTCCTTTCAACTTCCATAGACTTTGGGGGTAACACAGTTAGGGTAGTTTACAGTAGCATGGGCATCTTACCATCAGCATCACCACTGAAGAAAGCCTCTCTCCCTCATCAGCTGTTATCTGCATACAAATCCTTAGAGGGGCTTTTGTTTGTTTTATTTTCTTGAGACAGAGTCTCACTCTGGAGCCCAGGCTAGCTTCACACCTACAGCAATCCTGCTGTCTCAGTCTCATAAAATTCTTTATAAAAATACTATTTTTTAAAATTTTCCTGTGAGTATATATTGTAGATTGAACATACTCCTCCCTGCTTTGCTTTTGTCCTCCCTCCCCTCCCATTAGTGCCTTTTGTTCCCCTGGACAATTACACTTCCATTCCCCCCCCCCCGCCCCGACATAGAATTCTT